>JAOEHQ010046095.1:0-22682 GCA_025447715.1 Asclepias incarnata
TCAACTAAATAAGAACTATATTTACACAGTGATTATTTTAAGGTGTCCGTGTGTTAACACGGGTCCCTAATCTAGTAAGTAAGAAATAAAACTAAAATATTTCGTTACTAGTTATTCAATTAGCAAAAATAACAATAGCAAAAATAATTTAAATATAAATGTATGTACACATAGGTTGATTACCTAGTTAATATAACATATATTATATTACAAACTAAACTAAGCTAGCCTTATTTTAAATAATAATTTAATTCAAAAGAAAGAAGATAGGATAAGGGTCAATGTTTTGTTAACATGACCAACCATTTTAACATCTAAAATAAAATGTTATTCTAATATTGACGAAATTATGTATATGATATCCCATATCCAATCATTCATGATTTCAATTTTTTAATCCTTATATCATCTTAGCTAAATATATAGTTATGTAAACGTACGAATAAATATGAACGAAGCCTTATTCATGTTCATTTGTTTAAGTTAACGAAAGATTCACGAACAGATAAGCGAACATAAAACTGTGCTCATGATCGTTCATTAAGAAATTTAAGTTGTTCATGTTCATTCGTTTATGTTCATGAACGACACAAACGAACGAACAGAATTAAACACACGTATAATTAGAAGTGCTAGGATTCAAATTCAACATTACAAAAGAAAAATTGATAGGATTTAAAAAATTATAAGTATTTATATTGGATAACTTTTTTTTTTTATATATATACAAATACGGATATAAATTACAATTACAAATAAAACAATATATATGTGTATAAATGAACGAATATATACAAACGAATATGAATGAATGTTCACAAGCAAATATAATTGAATGTTCACAATCATAAATGAACAAATGAGAGTTGTGTTCATGTTAGTTCATTTAGCTTAATGAGCAATTTCTTTTTTTGTTAATATTCATTCATTTAACTAAGCAAACAAACATAAATGAATTTCCCGCCGAACTGTTCGTTGAGCGTTTTATTCGTTTTCAGTCCTACACATATATCAAGTGAACCGAGGATTTTTTTAATAAAACTAACATAACATGAGTAAGACCAAAATTTACCACAAGTCTCAAATGGTAACACCTACATAAGACTTGCAAGAAATTCAAGACAAAGTCATTTCTAGTTTTGTTTATTACATACATTCACATATCATGACATTATGTATATGATATCCCATATCCAATCATTTATGATTTCAATTTTTTTAATCCTCACATCATCTAAGCTATATATAAAACACATAATAAAATAACAAAAGTAAACAAAATAAAAAGGACCAAAATTTACCACCAAATCTGAAAGAGATGACCTCAAATGGGAACGCTCACAAAAGACTTAAAAAAATTCAAGACATGCTCCCTTTTGTTTTTGTTTACATATACACACACATATATATATACAGTTTGCCAAGTTTGGCAGTTTTATTATCAAGCCAGCCACTTCCTCTTTTCTCTGGTGCTTCTAGTCACTACAAAGGAATCTTCTTGCAAAGCAAAAAAGAAAAAGAAAAAGAAAAAAAAGCAAAGAAAGAAACAATTAGAAAAAAAAAACAGCTAATTGTTTTGATCATTCAATCATCTATTCAAAGGTTTGACCTTTATCTATACTTAGTTATATATTTGACTTAAATTTGAAGTACTTTCTTGATATGATACTTCACAAATCTTACCAATTATGGTATGTTGTTTGTATTTATTATATGGATTTGTGTTAATTATTAAAATTGTGAATTGGGTGTGATGGAATTCTTGTTTTTGATGGCAAGTTGGGATCTTTAGTATGTAATCTTGAAAGGATCAATTTAGGTCATTTGTGTTATAAAGATTTGCGATATTAGCTTAATAAGCACTTCTTTCGTATTATGGATTGTTACTTTGTATATTTAGTGGTAATTCAAGTGGTTTTAAAGTATGGTTTACTATGTTTCTTGTTTTGTGACATGGGTTTGTTTGATATGTGGTGGTGATCTATAAAGTTTGAGAATTTCTTTCCATTTGGGGAAAAATTAGGACACTTTATGCAAATCTTGGAACTTTTTCTTATTTAATGTTTGGGTATCAAATATATTAGGCCTTTGAGCTATAAAGTTTTGACTTTTGAACTTTAGGTTTCTTGACATTTAAGGAATTTGGGTATCAAATTCTATTGCTTGATTAAGTTTGTATATATAGTGGCAATTCAAGATGCTCCATCACTCTTGGCGGAGGGCTTTCTGGAAGTAGTCTCTCTACCCTCAAGTAGGGGTATGACTTTCTACTTACCACCTTCCCCAGACCTCGTCCTTTGCGGGATTGAGTATCGTTGTTGTTGTTGCTGTCAAGATGTTTTGAAGTAGGATTTTGATTTGTTTCTAGTTGCATCACAGCATCACATTGGTTGTTTAATGGTTATGGTCCATTAAGTTTGAGAATTCTTTCCATTTGGGGAAAATTAGGCTGCTTGCAAATCTTGGAATTTTTCTTTATTTCATGTAGTGGGTATCAAAAATATATGGCCATTGAGTTATAAAGGTTTAGACTTTAGTCTTCTTGACATTTTAAGGAATTTGGAGTCAAGAAATTAGTTTCTGTTTTTGCTTTGTCTTATCTGAGAGCTTCCAAGTCATTTCCATAAAGATTCTTTTGCACCTGCAGTTCACTTATCACATGGGTGACTCATGTTTGTTGATTTGGTGATCAGGTTTCCGAAGACTTCTTGTTGACTTCACCGGTGATTATGGTATAATTTCGTAGTGTGAACAGCATCACTCCATGATTCTTGATCCAATATATCAGAAAGAATAAAATAATCCCACTTCCCCATCTAGATTCTCTCATTTTTCTCTGTTCAATGAACCAAAAAACAATCTTTATTAGTTTACAGTCCCGAAAAGAAAGAAAGTCACTAGAAGACTCAACAATCCTTTAAAATCTTGATCAGTTGTGACTTGTTAAATATAGCAATGACCTCCAAAAAAGGAGTTCATGCAGTCTTGAAATGAGGAGTCAAGTTATTTTACTGAGTTTTCTACTGTTGATGCAATTGCCGATCATATTATGCATTGAGGAGGTTCCTATTTCAGGTATATAATATAATAAAATGTTTTTCAATTATTTCTTTTTCTTTATGGGCTGAAAATGGGATTTATATGCTGAGCCCCATGGATTTTGCAGATGTTATACATTTGGAGTTTGGGAGAAGATTTTTACGCGATTTTGTCATAAAAGAAACTAAGAAGTCTGTATTTAGAACAAAATATATTGCCATGGGTGCACCGGGACTCTTGCTTCTGTGTTGCAGTTGTCTTTGCCCTTGTTTTCGATCTAAAAGGAAAGATACAGATGATGTTGTTCTTGTTAAGGAGTCAAATTCATGTGAGTAAAGTTGTGATATTTTAAATTATGTTATGTAGTATCAATACGGTAATTGCAACATTTCTATGCTTGGGAAGTTTCCAAGTTAAGTTTACCTATTTAGGGTAAATCGGAGGGAACCCTTTGATCCCTGGTACCGCATTGGTATCAACATGCACAAGCCACACAAATCATGTTCCAGTAAAACACCTCCACCCAATACCCCACATCTGAGCAAATACCTAAATATTTCTCAATCATGCTTGCAAGCGGGATTAAACCTGCGCCACTTAAGGACATCACATGGTGAGGCCCAGGCTTTGTAGGTGGTGGTTGGCCACTTGAGCTAACTCAAGTGGTTAAGTTTACCTATTTTTTTTATTTATTTTTTTGGAAAATCGTTAAATTTACCTATTTGCACATCATTGTTACTACAGTTCTTCTGACATTGATTTGTCTTGCATTTCAATACGGAAAAACTTAGTGTAGCTTACCTGGCTGAATATTCAATAAAATGTGATACTACCACAATAAGTGAAGATGTAGTCCCTTTCTGATATTTGAGATTTAGTCAGGCATTTTCCAATACACCCTGTGATCAGTGATACACTGCAGTATTTATATGTGTGAAGTATATATTTGATTTTGCAGTGCATTCAGCTCCTTCAGTAGAAATGAATTCTGTACATGGAAGGATTCCTGGAAGTCCACTACGGGTCCCACCAAGTCCCAGTAGATTTTCAATGTCGCCAAAACTTGATAGGATTGGATCAGTTCATTTGACCATGAGTGAAGCTGCAAGAGCTACTCAAAATTTCTCACCGTCACTGAAACTAGGTGAAGGAGGATTTGGAACCGTCTATAAAGCTCAACTACCAGATGGTCAAATGGTTGCTATAAAAAGAGCAAGCAAGGTAACATGAATCAAGTATTTTTTTTGTAATATTATCCCTACTCCTAAATCTTAATTGTCCAACCTTCTGTTTTTGTTTAAAAAAAAACATTTTGTCTGGTATATGGACCAAGATTTACATCTATATTTCTCCACATTTGCAAAATGAAAATGTTGGAATGCTAAATGCTCTAAATGAATAAAGCATTTTTGCGTTATTTGATTATATAACTTTATTCCAAAAGAAATACATTTTGACCTTTTCTGCCCAAACTGATCTTTTTTTGTATATTTAATGTGGTATATCTTTTTACCTCTAAATTCAAGCGTTTTATGTCAATTCGGAATACTACACATAATCAGTTTGACTGCACAAGTAGAATGTATCATCAAGGTTATAGAATGGGCTCCTCAATAATTGTCTAAACTTTCGAGATAGTAAGTTATAGAAATACAAAGTTTCATCCGCTTGTGTATGGTTTTTGGGTCTTCTAAGAATCATAATTTTTGTTGTCGTCTCCTGTTACGTTCTTTATGATATCTGTTAACGTAGAAGCTTCATGCAGGAAAACTCTGATGCTCTACGAAGTGAGTTTAGAAGTGAGATCGAGTTACTTGCTAAGATTGAGCATAGAAATCTAGTAAAATTGCTTGGTTATATTGATAAAGGAAACGAACGCCTTATTATTACAGAGTATGTGCCCAATGGTACACTTAGAGAACATTTAGATGGTAAGATCATCAAATATAAATGGGTATTATGCTATTCCAGTTGACGGTTGTTATATGAACGATAATAATGTTGTTATTTCTTCTTATAGGTATCCACGGAAGTTGCTTAGATTTCAGTCAACGGCTTGAGATTTCCATCGACATTGCTCATGGCTTAACTTACCTTCATTTATACGCAGGTGATTACCATTTTGGTTTATTTTTAGTTACTCACGCGTATGGTTTGAAGTGGGCAAAATGGGTAGGTTGGGTAATGGGTCGAAACAGGTTTCTGTCAAACCATGTAATTTTAAGATATGGGTCAGGTTAGGTAACAGCCCAGCTCACATCAGTTGGAAGTGAAAAACTGAGCCCCTTATAAGGGGTTAGTGTGTCAAATATGATCACAAAAACTTTAGTATATTAATAATTAATAAATAAAATAAACTTAAATAATTGACCTTTTTTAGCCATTTTCTTTTTATTTTTAGTTGGCTCATTGCCATTTGAGATAAAAGATTACCCGAATGGGTTGAAACTGCTACCTCTACATATAGCAAGCTAAGGGTTTAGATGATACGAGCCAGCTTGGCGAGCTTTGATGAGAACCGCGCCTGCTCATTGACTTATCGAGCTAGAATCTGTGTTCTTGAGCTTGATTGGTTATTTGCTCATTTTGTTTCAATTTCCTCAACAGAAAAACAGATAATCCACCGAGATGTGAAATCATCAAACATTCTTCTGACGGGAACGATGCGGGCCAAAGTGGCCGATTTCGGATTCGCACGGCTTGGGGATACAGAGTCTGATAAAACACATATTTTGACCAAAGTGAGGGGGACGGTCGGGTACCTAGACCCGCAGTATATGAGAACATTTCAACTCACCCCGAAAAGTGATGTGTATTCTTTTGGGGTTTTACTCATAGAAATTCTTACAGGACGTCGGCCCGTTGAATCAAGGCGGTCACCAGATGAGAAAGTTACAATCAGATGGGTAAGCTTTTAACCCTCTGCAAAAACACGCTATACATTATTTAGTAAAGTCTAGCCTCTGTTCAATGAAACCGCCATACCTAGCCCTACATGCATATTAAAAGTGTGATTACATGCCAAATGTCTGAAATACCCACGTAAAAGTTTCAGTTGTAGTCGCTACAACTTTGTATAAAATAGTTGTACCATGTGAAATAAGTGCTTCGTAACACTCATCTCCGGAGCTTGAAGATGAAATTAACGACATGATTATTAAACATGAGTAGGATGGAGGGGGTATCCAACATGATTATCATCCGCCTCGTTATTGACACGTACTAGGTGCACTAACGTTTTACCATTTTTTGCAGGCCTTCGAAAAGTACAACAAAGGTGAAGCAATGGATTTGTTGGATCCTCTAATGAAAGAATCCGTGAACGAGAAGATCTTCAAGAAGATGTTGAATTTGGCCTTCCAATGTGCGGCCCCCACACGAGCTGATCGGCCTGACATGAAGTCGGTGGGAGAGCAGTTGTGGGCAATTCGGATGAAATACATCAGAAATGGAAGCAGAGAGTGATCCGAAGAATCTGAATTTCTTGTATCATCAATTTTAATTTTAGAGTTGACGCTTGTTTTGATGGGTTATGAGTTATACATGCAGCGAGTTTGCAAGCTCCATTTGTGGCAGAGTACAGTGTACTATTCATGTGTTTTTTGCATGGCGAGGGACTTGATGCATCATCTAGTTCACATAAATAGTTTCTTGAATTGGAATGAAGATGATTTGGGTTGTATCTATAGAAGTGCTGGGAACAAGACAATTTTTGGTCTTAAAAAGGCAAGAAATACCTTTGTCATTATTGAAATTGAATGCATTTCAACTATTTTATTTGTTTCAAATAGAAGATCCAAAGCTCAGAGCATGCAAAGCTTCATTTGGATGGATCTAATGGTAGAAATTTACAACCCAAGTGACTTTCATTTTTTTACAAAATACGACGAATGTAATTTACAACCCAGTCTTATGACGAATTGTGTCAAATGTGTTGAGCCGTAGTCATTTCAAAAGGTGACATTCATTTATTTTTTCCCAAAAAAAAAATGCCATTTTACGATATTTTGTCTATGATATATCTTAGATAACAAGAGTTTGCTAAACACTTAAACACCATATGACATGTTCTATGATTCTAATTATTCAATTTCACATAATCACTTCAAAAGACAAAACCAAATACCCCCATACATAAATAAAAAAAATGACATGTGTATCCATCAAACACTGCTTAAGGTGTAACAAAGCAACCATGACTCCATTTGTACCATCATAAAAAAACCTATATATCTTTCAGAATCATTATTTTCCATGGAAAAGATGTTTACGTTCAACCTTCAAACTTATTTGAATACAATAACAAACTTACACATTGACAATAACAAATGCTCGATACCTTCATTTCATGGATATCACAAATTTGGGACTACCATAAGGAGGTGTGGGAGATAAATTTTGTTCAGTAACTATATGAGACGGGAATCTTCACCTTCATAAATTGTTAAGTTCAAGAGCTGGGATGATTGTGTGCAGATAATTCTTTTTCAGTTTCCTTCTCCGGAGACTCTTGTTCCTACAACATATGTATCGTGTCATTCAGTATCTAATTTTTAGTGGAATTCTAATGAGATGAAATAACAAACCAAATTACACTTGTTGAACCAAAAAAGATGTCTCTTTTACAGTTTTACACACATGGAACATGCGAGAGGTGTGCTCCAACATTTTTAGTAACATTTATTGTAATGTTCTACCTTCTCAACAAGATGATAACATGCAACTAGAGGTGGCGGCAACCAGAGGCGGAGCCAGGATCTTTTGTTAAGGGGGGCTGGTAAATTTTCCAATGATATGATGAAGTTGGGTTTCGATTGTGATTCATGAACACACCATTTGTGAACTTATAAACAGGGTTATAAACGGGATTAAAAAGAGAGATTCATGAAAAACAATGTATATCATTCACTTAAAAACACATAATTATCGTTTTTCGAAGATTCTACATACTATTCATTCATAGCATAAAAAGTAAAAATAAAAACATTATTATGCTAGCATCAAATAATTTGACATTTTTAACAAAGTAAATTAATGTGAAGAATTTTAATAGTGTAACGTATTATTACATTTTAAAAACTAACATAACATTTTGTAAATCATCTAATAGTTTAGGGGGTAAACTGAAAATAGTTTAATGGTTATTAAGATCTTGTCTTCTTCGATCTTCACAACCTGCAATCTCTTTTTTACCTCCCTCACCAACAGCAAAATAGTTAAATAGTGGTGAATGGTGATTTTGTAAACTCAAATTCATCTACAAAGTTCAGTGAAAGAATGGAGATTTGTTGGTTATGGAAGGTTGGGGGAGGCTCAGTTGTAAAAACTCTTTTCTTTAAGCCGGCCATGGACATAGCCTTTAATGGAAGCTTGGATGGTTGGCGGGGGCTAAGCACCGGCTAGCCCCCCTACTGGCTCCGCCACTGGCGGCAACTTCTACCCATTTACTTATAAATTGGCCTATCCAGGGTTTTATCTCTAACAGGTAAAAGAATAAATTAGCTTATAAGAAAGCAATGGGTCAAAAGTTGCCCAAGTGTATCTTACTGGCTTACAGCATGTATCTCCTAAAATATTTTATGCAACAGATTAGATCTTAACTGAAAGACAATAATTTTTGCAAAAGGTAATCATCTTTAAAACACTATATATTAATAATAATTATAATAACTTTTGGACAAGAAGTGTTATGGGCCACCTGACCCAACCAGTTTCAATCCATACTAAAAATTACTTGTTTTGACCTGTTAGTCAAACCACCTGCCCCACCCACTGTTTTACCTCCACATACAAACGACTCAACTGTTTTTTGGTCTTTTGTTGAAATCTATGAGATATACTAAGAATATAGCCTATAGGCATATAGGATCAAACAATAGAAGTAGACAAACTACTGAATCACGTAACTGTTGTGTATTTAATTTCTTTCTTCTTGAGAATCTTGGGGTTCCTTTTACTCGGCAAAAGATGCAGACTGTTCAAGTTGCTAATACTTTACACTATTGATTAGATTTCATTCCTTAAAAAACCGATGAAAAAAGTGGTGTTTTCACTGGATCAGATCTTAATAACGAATTATGCTAGTGAAACTAAAGTGACTTCAATAAGATCACATGAAATTGTTAAATATACACATAAATGCAAGTTTAACACCAGCAGATGTGAATATGGTACTCACCAGTACTGGTTGTGCAACACAAACGAGTCGGTTGCAACTTTCTTTCCATCATCATTGCGATTCCAGTGATAGAATGCATGTGTTTTATTCATTATCTCCAACGTAGAATGTCCATAACTGGCTTCCCGGAATGCCGAATAGTCGGGCTGAGGATCGTTGAATCTACAGAACCCGTCAACAGAAACATAATCACCAGAAAGAACAAAATATGAAACAGAGCAGCAAGGCTACAACCTTCTAAAGATAATAAACTATGCATAAAAAAGTACCTTGATGCAAGACCTTCTTGGTTTCCTCCATCTCCAACGGTAATGTAAACTGGGGCTGATTTGTCTGGCACGGGATAACTCACTCCACCGGTTATGTTGTAATGTATGTTTGAGATCCGGTACTGAAATTGGATTCATTAATAAGGTTACAAGCCAATGAGCAGTAGAAATATCTTGTGAAGTAGTAACAGTATTTTTAAAAGACCTAGATTAACTATACAACTCGACTGCCCATTAACTTCTTTTATGATTGTAAAACATTTCTTGAAGTGTTGTACATGAGTAGAGGTGGCACAATGAACGGGTCAGGTGATCAGATCATGATTAAAATGGGCAATTCTTAGTAAACGTTTGTTCAGGTTGGGCTGGCAACACACATTTTGGAATTTACATATGATTATTGTGCTAGATATGATTAGAAATTAAGATATAACCTACCTTTTAAAATAAAGCAATTTAGGAAGTTTTATGCATTAGAATAAACCTCGGATAACTGTTAACCCATTTGAACCCTTTCCTTTCTTAATCTAATATTTTATTTATGAATAAGTCAATTCAGGTTGCGTCTTTTCTCATCCAGGTAAATCAAAAGAATTGGCTCAAAAGGGGACCAGTTCAAATATGCTGAAAGTCACCTGAAGTCTAGTTTTCATGAATCCAAACTCCTAATCATTTCTATTGAAGTCTCTAGATAATTACTGTTTTGTAATCTGCATCATTATTTATTTAACAAAAAAGGACATAAAAATGTAAGCACGTCAACCCAACTGACCTATACCAAGAAAATGACATGTTTCAATCTGAACCCAAACTGACTTATTACGAAACCCGACTGCCCAGAACATATTGCCACCTCTCAAATTAGGTTATAGTTTGTTGATAGTGTACCATGTCCTACACATATGCAGCTCAAATGAATTCGTATGAAATCACATTGCTTTAATTTATTTATTTTTATTTGAAACGCAGTTTAAAGTCATAAAAAGAGAAGATACAAGGGAGTGTGACTCACCGATCTTTCATAGGCATGAACATGTCCGGCAAAGACCATGTCAACTTTGTACTGAACAAACCAACTCTCAAATGCAGCTCGCATGCTTTCACCCTCCATGTAGTGAGCACTATTACTGTTGTATATAGGGGCATGCATAATAACAATAAGCCAAGGTGTCTTCTTCCTGTCTACTTTTTTAAATTCTGCTTCGAGCCACTTATATTGAGGTGTGTATTTTACTGTCAAAAGTCAAGTAAATAGCTAACGTATGACACGAGTTATAATATGCCAAAAAACACAAAATGGATATATATGCATACTCGTGGCCTTTAAGACAATTCGAACAGTTGATAAACATATACAACAAATTTCAGAGTTATAGCCACAAAATCAGTACAACCTTAATAAATATTGGATAAAATTTACGGACATTGATATCTAAGTCACGTCTAGAGGTGGCCATTTCGACCCATTTCTTATTAATGGATTGAATGGGTTGATTTGGGTTGTGTTTTATAACAACGGGCTCAAATAATAAAAAAATATATAGCTAAAAGGGGTACGGATGAAAGTCACCAGAGTCTATCTAAATACATAACATCTACTAAATAGTTGTTATCTAGAAGTTTCAATTATTATTATAATAATATTGTTTTTTCAGTCATACTTAGCTTATTAACTAGTTATAATCAAATTTTAAAGTTGGACAAAAAGGTGTTTGTGGGATGACCCAGCGCAGCCTTTGACTAGTACTAAAGAATGATCAGTTTCTACCCGTTACTCAGGCCACACTGCCTGTACATTTTACCACCTCTAGTCACATTGTAATGCAGAAAGGAAAACAAGGTAAGAAGGTGAGTTACCAAATGGAGAATAACTGGATAGCACAATTATATGAGCAGATGCACGTCTGACAGCATACCACAGAGGATTACTGCTCTCACTGGCTGAATAGGGAGTTGGGTATCTATAGAGATATTGTTTGAATGGAACAACTTCATTCTGGAAATAGAGATTAGATTAAAGAAAATACAAAATCAAAGGGAGGTTCAAGAATCAAAATAGTGCTATACTGCCTTTTACAAATACGAGTTTTGATTATATTGGAACTGCAAAAGAAATCAACTTACCATATATGGCTCATACTCTATCTCATGATTTCCTGCTGTCCATATCCATGGTTGATATGCTGCACTTTTTTCAACAAAACGACCATATGAATCCCAGCGTATACCCATATCATTATATTTATACCTATCAGCATAAGATAGATCTCCAACATGTAACACAGTTTGTGCTCCACTCTGAATGTAATGTTCAAGAGTGGACAGAGAGTTAAATGTTTGCCCCAAGTCACCTGTAACAGAAAATCAACAATTAATCCACCAAAAGAAGTCATGACTTGTGATAATCTTTTCATCAAAACAAATACAAAAAGGCAACTCGCCTATAATTCCAAATTTATAATAAGCATTTGGATCGATTTTTGGAGGTGTTTGAAACCAAAACGATCGAGCAGAATCCCCTTCTCCAATCTCATAATAATACTTGGTGTCATACTAATAACAAGATACACCCTTGTTAGTCATGATACAGATCTTATAAGCTACTTGAAGAGTTTATATCATAATAAATGTTATGGAGTTAACCAACTAATACCTCAAGGTTATTGACAAGGCACTGATGAAGATAGCCAGAGTTGTAGTTGTAAAATGTATAGTTTTTCACCTCTGACCCTTGTGCAGTGAAGTCGTACTTCTTCTCTGATGTTCCATATCTTACTTGGTTTGACCCTGGTTCATCAGGTGTCACCCATATTATAATTACAGCTTTCCCGTCATAATCTCCTTGAGTAATATGTACCTACAGAATTTAACAACTGAAATAACTAAACTGAAAGAATTAAAGAGCGGATGAACTATGAATCGGTAAACTGTAAGGCGCTGCATACTTCATTAAAGACTATTAGAATACAAAATATATTTATAAAAATCTGATATTTGGATCATCACATATAATATTCTTGACAAATACTTCCCGTTGAGAATTTTGAAAAAATAAAATAGAATTATATAATCTATAGAACCTCAGAATCTTTACCTGCTGTGGTGCATTATAACCACTGGGAATTGCAAAAACTTCATTATCTAGAGGAATGTCAACTGATGGCCACTCTGAACGTATGAAACTGCTTGTGACACCGGCATAAGCATTGTCCAGAAAGCTGAACAATACACAGCCAAGAAGCAGAAACTGAGGTATCATTGATCCCATTTTCTTATCCTTCAAAATGATCATTGCCTAACCAGCTACAATCCCCAAACACTGCAATTCTGAAGAAAAAAAAACCCGAATTTCACGACACTATAAGGCATGAACATCATAGAACTCAATAGTTCCATAAATGGTGGGAAATGGTTGTAGTATAAACTTAAAGAGCATAATGTAGCCTTGCTAGTTGCTAATGCCAAAAAGCAATTCTTTTTGGTAAATAATAATAGTAACCCAAACTGAAAGAACTCATTTATTTATAAGTTAATAATCATCCACACTCTATGTTAGAGAGCTACACGATTCTACCAAACCAAAATATATAAATATGCACAATCTTTAAACAATGTTAAATGGTTTACTTAAGTAGGAGTCTGTACAGAATGGCAAACCACGTAAGCAACCTAAACAAGACTGTCTACATCAATCTTCGATCGTGACTTCGGTTACACAATACTAAAAACAGTGATGTAGCACCTTCTCTTTTCATCCAAATGAACATCAGTCATGAGTGATTGAGTTATCCCCAATATGTTATAATCCAAATATGGGCACAGGTTCACCATAACAAAACATGGGTTTCCCGTTTCTATGCTCTAACCAGAAAAATAACATCAATATATGACTGGAGATACCAATAGAAGAACATACTACATGTAATCTTAATTTGAATAACGAAAAAAAGAAAAGAAAAAGAATGTTCATCAATATGCTTTACTAATTCAAGTGAATAAACGACATTTTCTATTAGTAATTTTAGTGTTATGAAAGGACTTAATTGTACTAGATAAGGGGTCAGGAGGTACAGAGTGCACCACCATATAAGCAGTGGCGGATATTGAGGGAAGTCACGGAGGGGGCCAAAAGTCGCGGGATCCAGAAATAATACTAAGAAAAATAAATTTTCGAACGAAATACGGATAAAATAGCACTACGGAGCAAAAAAACGGAGGGGGGCGGGCCCCTGGGACCTTAATAAGATCCGCCCTTGCATATAAATCAATGTGATCCCGGACCCAAATAAGTGGAGTACTAGGGGCAGCGATCTTGCTGTCTAGAAGAAATTTGCATAGTCGGTGACTATACAAATTAGTAAATTCATGGTGATGACTAATATCAACAATTGTTCGTGACAAAGCAAGTCAGTGTCTAAGCTGATCAGGGACCATGCTTGTTTGTGTTTGGGTGTTATATATGTATATATGGAATACAAATACAAACACGTTTTGGCATACTCGTTTTTACACCAAAAACAAAAACACAACACTTCATATCAGTGGCGTAGCAAGGATTTTGCTTCAGGGTGGGGCAAATGATTTATCAAACACCAATAAGTGCCAAAATATGGTCATTTAGGCCATTAAATCATACAAGTCTATCTAATACCTAGGCCAAAAAAAATATTCAGGGTGAGCCAAATTTTACAAATAAGAAAAAAGAAGCCTAACATTACACCACCGTTAAATTTTTGGGGTTGGCCCTGCATAGCTCCACTCCTGCTTCATATCATCCCAAGACATAATTCATGTAACCAGGCTGTAGAAAGTCGAAAAAGTGATCACACGATTCAAAGCGATATCCGGTAATTAAAATCTTCCCCTTAAAACACACAATCTCCAACATTTTTTTGACCCCACTTTTTACATCCCATGTTTTACAAACCAAACATAGTTAGAGTAACACAAATTTTAAGTATACAAACAAACAAAACATAAAAAGTTTACAATTTGCTGGAATAACTTATATATATTCAATATATATATATATAATAATAATATGATATAATGAGAATGACAATACATATTAACATATACATATACATATTCATTATGGAAGCGGTCTGTCTAACCGCAGGTAGCTCCCAATTCCTACCCGCTTATGGCGGGATTGGATATGTTTGACATTGAAGTTGACATTGATACAATCATACAATACATAACATATGCATAATATATACATATACATATACATGTACAGACCTTGGGATTGATTCTTGAATGGATCTTCAAATCATTGGAGGGAGAGAGAAAGAGAGTCGTTAAGAAACAGTATTATGCAAATGGGTTTTTTTTTTCTAGAGATAAAATATCCGGATGCCGGTTGCGCACGTTAGCAGGATACAGGATATTCATCATCTCATTATTTATTAGTATATTAATTTATTATTATTATTATTATTAATTATTAATTATTATGGTTTAAAGTTTGCTATCTTTATGATGATAATGACAATGACAATTACAATGACCAGTTGGTGTATGTCTTATGTGCCTTAATTTAGCACCACAACTTTTTTGATGCTACTAGAATTGTAAAGGACTTTTTATTTTATATGACATTGCTTAATAAGATTTTTATTTGTTGAGAAAAAAAAATCACTACTCTTTGCTTCTCATAGGAGTTGTGAGGTGATGAATTCATTTTGTAATTCTTGAGTGAGGATAATCGTTTGATAGAATGACATCGACTGATTTCGCTGACTGACGGTTTTGTGTGGTGGTGGTTGTTGATGGTGTTAAAAGTAGTTGGGTAATGATAAACTTATGCTAAATATTTTTTATTTTGTTTGATCAAGAATGTGATTTTTTATTTATTAATATTAGATGTTTTCATTTAATTAATATACATGAAAATAGTTAATGACAACATGCCAAATACATTTTAATATATTAAAAATTAAAATCGTAGTACAACTTACAATTTTTTATATAATCTATTGTGTATAACCTCGTAGTGTCGGCGTTGATGGCGTGGAAGACCAATGATGCCGGGGTGTTGGCCTGAGAGGGCAAGGGTTTTACCCAAGTCATGAGTTCGATCCTCTGGGATGGCATGGCTTGGGGTTTCTCCTTCCGAATACCTGTAACGGCTCATAATCAACCATCTCGTTGACTAGAGTACGTGCATGGCCTCACCATTAATCGGTGAGGTTTCTGTAAATGTTGTGTACCAACTGAATGTTCGGGAAAAAAATTTTTTTTGGCTATTTGCAAATTTTATTAAACGTGAGGAGGACAGAATGTGGCCACATGGAAATAGCACGTCCCAAAAATTAGGCATTTTTCTTATTTGATTTTTATGCTTTTGAAAACGACGAATTTGACTGAGCATATATATGTTTGTTATCCAAAGTTGCGTAATGATGGATAACCAACACATTATTGATGTCTTACTAATCATATATGAAAGAAATTAAATCGCGTAATATTGTGGTTAGAAAAATATGAAGCAAGAATTTGAATCCCCAATTTTCGTTTTAATATATGGTACATGTATCCTACTATAAAATTAGGGAAGTTCACAACATATTTTAGCTATACACAAAATACATGCTTTATATTATTGTATATTATGCAATAAAATATATACGTTTGTTGTATGGCTAAAAATTATTGTGAAGATATCACTTCCCATAAAATTATCATGGTATAATTGCCGTTCAAAAAAAAAAAAAATTTATCTTGGTAAATTAAGACTATTCGATCTTGTAGTACTTAAACTTGGATTTAGGTAACTCGAATTTGTATCCTTTGTTTCTTCATTTTAATTTATAGGCAGTCAAAATTTTGTCATCGAAGCGTAATTAATACTCCGTATATTGGGCGGTACGTCAAATGTGATTGATCACATAACAACTTAACATATATATAGGTGGCCGGTGATTGGTATATAATCACATTGTATCTGAAGATAATTTAATTGTTGACTTGTTTAAACAAAAATAGAAATGAAATGACAATTAAATTAAACATCAAGATATTAAGAAATGGGTACAACATGTTTTGTCAAATTAATGAGGCACACGTACAAGAACTTTTGGATACGTTCCAAATTATTTTTAGGGTTTTTAAATTTTATTTTTTGTGTGTCTCGAAGAATCATCCGAAGATGTGGCTCAAACTTTCGACTCCATATCCATCAACATCCTGTTATTGACACGTACATGGAAAGCACATTAGTTAATTAGACAATACCTAGCTATCGAAAACTTATCATAATTAAGCTACTAATTAATTAGTTAAATAAAAAAATATTTGAAATTAATTAATATATGTGATATAAATTAAGCCAATCATATATATGTATAATATAATATACTCGTATCCATATGCATACAATGTGTCTCTATTATGATAACCATATATATTTACACTAAATTTAGTTTAATTTAATTACTGTACGTTGTTGTTTATCACGCGAAAAATGTGTAAAGTTTTATTTTAATTTACTTTAATATAAAGGTATTAATATATTATTAATTGGTGAAAAATATTCATATATTTGCATGATATATATACTAACCAGTACTGGTTTTGCAACACCAAGGAGTCGGCTTGAACACTCTTGCCATCTTCATTACGATTCCAATGGTAGATTGCATGCGTTTTATTCATTATCTCTAGTGTAGAATGTCCATAGCTCGCCTCACGGAATGCAGAATAGTCAGGTTGAGGATCATTATACCTACGTACGTACGCACATACATATATATTTGTTTCATAAATAAATGGAAACCATTAACAAACTATATATATATATATATATCACCTTGATGCAAGACCTTCCTGGTTTCCGCCATCTCCAACGGTTATATAGATAGGAGCTGATTTGTCTGGCACGGGATAACTCACACCGCCGGTTATGTTGTAATGTATGTTGGAGATTCGGTGCTGGAATTGCATATATATAATTTCGATATTCAATGTTATGTCCGTCCATGAAATTGAACGTTTAACTTAACGCAAATATATATAGCTATAGTTTAAGAAAAATATATGATGTACGTACGATATGATGCACTCCTATACTCTTAATTAATTCAATCTGAAGACACTCTTAATTATAATTTGTTAACATGTGAGACTACTACTTAATTAATTGTGTTCTTATAAGATTAATGCCAGAATTAATTAAGATCGATATTAATTAAGGAGCTGAGAGGGACAAACCGATCTTTCATAAGCATGGACGTGTCCGGCAAAGACCAAGTCAACTTTGTTCTCAACAAACCATTTCTCGAATACAACCCGCATGCTTTCGCCCTCCATGTAGTGAGCACTGTTACTATTGTACATAGGGGAGTGCATTATAACAATAAGCCAAGGTGTTTTTTTCCTGTCCACTTTTTTTAGTTCTGCGTCGAGCCACTTATATTGAGGTGTATATTTTACTGTCAAAAACCAATTAAGTACCTTAGACACAAATAATGTGGTAAGAAAATCGAAATTAATATCATGTTCAAAGAGTATATATAGTACCATATGGAGAATAACTTGATAGAAAAATTATATGAGCCGATGCACGTCTCACGGCGTACCAAAGAGGACTACTGCTTCCGCTGGCTTTATAAGGAGTCGCGTATCTATAAAGATATTGTTTGAAAGGATCAACTTCATCCTACACAGAGATGAAAAAAATATATATACTATGCACCAAATGAAGATCCAAAAATCAAATAAAAGCTATATACTACTGCCTATTGCAGTTAGCTAACAAAATGTCAAAAACGTACTGTTTCAATTCATATATGGTGTACTAATTATTGTCTTCACAAGTGAAAATATATATATACACATACCATAGATGGAAAATACTCTATTTCATGATTTCCAACAGTCCATAACCATGGTTGATATGCTGTATTTCTTTCGACGAAACGACCATATGAATCCCAACGCACGCCCACGTTGTGATAAGAATGCTGATCAGCATAAGATAAGTCGCCAACATGTAAAACAGTTTGTGCTCCGCTCTCAATGTAATGTTGAAATGTGGATAGAGAATTATATGTTTGTCCCATGTCACCTGATCGATCAAAACATAGAATTAATTAATAATTAATCTGCAGAAAGTAGAAGTTGAAATAGAGTTCATATTATAATCAAAAAATATGTAACTCGCCTATAATTCCAAATTTGTAAGGAACATTTGGACCGATCTTTGGAGGTGTTCGAAACCAAAACGATCGAGCAGTATCACCTTCTCCAATCTCATAATAGTACTTGGTGTCATACTAATTAAGTAACAACAGGCACACGTACACTTGTTAATTATTACTCATGAAACATATTTAACCAAATTAATTAGTATCGGCCATTATAATTAATTAAGCATGTGTATATATATAAGTAGTACGTTACGTAGCCATATAAGTTAACCAACAAATTAATACTATACCTCGAGGTTTTCGACAAGGCACTTATGCATATAGCCAGATGTGTAGTTGTAAAACGTATAATTTTTCACCGGAGACCCCTTTGCAGTAAAATCATACTTTTTCTTTGATGTTCCATATTTTACTTCGTTTGGACCTGGTTCAACAGGTGTGACCCACATTATAATTACAGCTTTTCCATCATAATCTCCTTGAGTTATGTGTACCTACAACATTGAAACATGTAGTCCCATTTCAATTATACGATAATTAATTACAAATAAAAATAAAAATAAGTTACTAATTAACCTCTCTCTATATGACATATATTATAATAATTAGCTTAATATATTAACTTACTTGCTCTGGTGCATTATAACCCTTAGGAGCTGCGAAAACTTCATGATCAAGAGGCATGTCAACTGCCGGAAATTCTGAACGGACGAAACTACTCGTGACACCGGCATGAACGACATTGTATAGAAAGCTTAGCAAAATCAGAAAAAGAGGTACCATGGATCTCATTTTCTTATCCTTAAATTTGTTCATTAATTGCTTACAGTCCCCAAACGTACTATATAAACTGCAAACAGTTTGGCAGAAGTTAAAAATAAATAAATTAACTATAATTATTGTATATATATATATAGCTAGCATGCATGCACATACCTATAGTATTCTATGATACCAAAACAATATATATATATATATATATATAATTAGTGTCAAAATATAGGAGTATATATATATATGTCTATCTATTCATAAATAAATAAATAAAAACATTTGGATTATTATATATATATTTCACCTAGCTAGCTAGCGTACCCGACCAGTATAAACTTATTAAGAATGAAAATATGGAATAGTAGGCGTTCGTTTTTATAGCAACATACACCTAGCTGGCGTAAGATTACCTCTCGATCGGTCTACCGGTATCAATCATGCATTCTCTATAAAATATATATTATTATGGGACCACTATATATATTGATCAATTTGGAGTATATCATAATAGTGGGTTTTTCTTGCTTGCTGAAAACACATGGCTGCTTTATTAATTACCAAACAGGTCATCATATATAGGGACCCGGTACGTTCACCGACCAATAAATTAAAACAAATTTATACAAGTACTACTTTATTTCAAATAAAGAGTTTTTGTAACAATCTTGTACAAAGTTAAATGGGCAAATGGTCGGAACAGCATCAACATCCACACATATTTTTCTCCACGTGATCTAATTAATGAAAAATAAATAAAATAAAATTTTTTTACTAAGATGTGAGGGAGCAGTACTCATAATATGTACAACAACAGTGCATATGATTTCCTCAAGTTATATATATGAGATTAAGATGAATTTTAGTATTTCACATTTTATACGACTTTCAGACCGTTAGTGCAGCTAAGAATTAAGATTATTAGCTTAATTTTGAAAAACGTCGATAATCTTCACCAAGCACAAATTGTTCCATATTCAATTATAAGAAGGCGGGTTGGGAAGGGTAAAACTACTGCTTTTTGACATGATTTGTGGCTCGGTGATGTTCGTTTTAAGAGCAGATCGATTCCCATGTCTATATCAGTTAGAAATGAACAAAGTTTGTACAATTTCTGAAAGATGGAACGAGGCAATATTTCAAGGCAGTTGGAGACGAAGAATTTGTGAGGTTGCTAAGGAAGAGGGGCACCAATCTCTCACACGTCTACTATCAAATGTCTCTTTGGTAGATGCTCGAGACGTCTACAAATGGCATCTAGGTACTAAGGTAGAGTTCTCAGTTAAATATGCGAGAACATGTATTGATCACTCTTTACTTCCTGCAAATTCTTTTCCCACTCGATGGAATAAATTTGTCCCATGAAAAGTTAATATTTTTAACTAGCAAACGCTCCTTGGCCGGCTTCCCACAAGAGTTAACATAAGTGATAAAAGAGTCGACATGCCAACGATTTTATGTCCTCTCTGTGGTGAGTGTGCAGAAACGGTAAATCACAATATGGTATCATGCTCTACTACTCAAAAGGTTTGGCATTCTGTTTTGAAATGGTTGGATATGACCATAAACCACCCCCCCCCCAACCCCCACCCCAAATTCGACCTGCTGATTTTATCAATTCCTTAGTGCAGCAAGTGAATTCGGCCTCTAAATCCTTACACATTGAGGCGATTATATATATCATGTGGTGGTCGATTTGGAAATTCAGAAATGAAGAAACATTTCGGCCTAGTTTATGTCGTGAAGAGGTTTTAGTTGAATCGATTGTTAGTCACTCTTTCTTTTGGATTTCAAATAAGAACAAAAAAATCGGATTTGTTGGGACGAGTGGATTAAGAACCGGCTATTATTCTTGTAACTTCTTTTCTTTTTGCCAGGTTGAATTCTTATTAACCAGGCTTTGTTTGGAACTGTGTTTATCTAACAATATACTTAAACAGGATTGATACTTTGATTGATCGACATGTGACGTTTTATTTAAGTGACATGTGTCATATTTAGTCGATCTAAATTAGTCATATTTTTTAAGTTAGCTAATATACAATTAAAAAGTATTTTATTATGTACTGCTTTTTAGTTGCCTTAATTAAAAATTTTTAAAATATCTATTTATATATAGAACAAGAGTTTTATAAAACATGTAATACTTATTCATAATTAAAAATCCATTGTCTACGTTTAAAAAATAGATACAGATTACTATCATTATTTTAGTTATTATATCTATACTACTTTATAAAGCAAATGGATAGTGTCTTAAATTTTGAATTTTTTAACATTTCCATTTTTATATTATTTTTGTATTTTATTTACTTAATCATTTATATAATTAAATGTTTTACAACTAAATAACAAACACAATTATATACATGTTTTTTGGACAACCCAAAGTCGGAGTAAGCGGTCTGCAAAGCTGTCCGTCGTCACGTCTTGTGGAGTATCGTAACTGAAATTTACAAATATTATCAAAAATTAAGAAATCATCTATCGCCGCACATTATGCGGGTATGATTTCTAGTCCTATTTATGTAATCTTAAATTCATAATATTAATTAAATAATATTACAAACTTAAACTACATCTAATAATATAATTAACACAATTTTATTATCGATTTTAAATACATGATAATTTCTAACTATCTTAATAATAACAAAACATTTAATTTATATTGTTGGTTATTGAAAACGTAAAATAAAATCTCAATTGATAGATTGAATATTATTTTAATGTAAAACTAATTGAATTTTAATTAAAATTTAAAGTGCAAATAGATTCAATCGTTAAAGTGACATTATTTAATTCTAATTTACATGATAGCTATATACCATGTTTAGTTTATTACAACTAACAAATATTTATATCTATTTATAAAAAAATGTTTGACGCCAAAAAAATACAAAAGAATTTTCACTTTGTTTTATGTAATAAATTTCAGATAAATAGTTAAAACTGTAATATATTATGTAGTATTATCTTTATTTAATATAGCTAAAGTTTTATATTTCAATGTTTATTATGTTCAATTTTTTTATATATATAATAAGAAATCTAATCATACAGTATATGTAAACAATCCGTATATCATACGGGTATTAAGACTAATGTAACACCCATATTTATAAAAATGTGGATTTCAAAAAAGTTTTAAACTTTAAACAAGGTTTCGCCAACAAAATGCGGAAGCGACTTTTATTTTCACAAATTGATTCCTAACGGAATCAATGAAACATCATATTTGACTCAAAAGGTGTTACCACTAATATCATCACA
>JAOEHQ010046096.1:0-11822 GCA_025447715.1 Asclepias incarnata
CGATCGAGCCGAGCCCGAGCTCGAGCTCGAGTTGCTCGATAAAAGCTCGGCTCGGTTGCAGCCCTATACAAGACCATAGATGGATGGTATACCTTCCCGAATACATTAGGGCCGCCACCTTCACCGTGTAGCTTATCAACCTCATAGATCGTAACATGAAGCGTTCCATGAAGCAGCACCTTAGACATTTTATCACGTACCTGCGCCATATATATAATTAAACAACAAAACTTAATTAATGCGTTATTCTTGTGTCATCAAATCGTTACCATATGCATTTTTATATTAACGATACATATAATGATACTCAAACGTTACACGTACAAATGGAATATGTGATCGTACAAATCAAGAATGAAGAAACTGAAAGAAAAACTGGCTAATCGAAACCAGCAGCTGGTAATCAAACAAAATTCATCCGTAAATGAAATGGTTCAATAGCCAAATGCATGATCAGAACATGATACGAAATTGGAATTTGATATTAAAAGGGAGATGAAAATACACAAGATATGATCGCAAGTGTATTGCAAAAGAGGTAATAATAAGAGGGAAGGGGAAAGGGAAATAGCGATCCGTGAAAACAGTTGTTAAAAATTCAAAGCTATAACCGAAGAAACCGTTTTATTTTTAGCAAGTCGGAATTAAATTTTTCCACTTAAATTTTAATAATCGATGCATAATTAATGCAAAATACACCGTATCTCATTCGGGTCTCATCTCATACATATAAAGGGTTTTGTAATTTATTTATTATTTATATTTATAATTTATAATATATATAAACTAGTATATGCATAAACTAATGTCCCGGATATAAACTAGTCAAAACATATAAATTGGTGGTGGTTTTTTCCTGTTAAGGTTATTAGGATGATGTGAATTTTTGAGTCAGTGTATTTATCAGAACTGGTATTCTCATCATCGTTTCCGATTCTTTTACCTGTCACCCCCAAAATAGAGGTTCAAACGTGAGAGTTCTTGTAAAGATCACTTTGTGGTTCTGGTTGACTGAATATATTATAAACACTAAACCTTTTTAAAAGAACTTGATAAATATAATCACCAGAAAACACAATGTGTATCATATGTGTGGTTGAAGGAGGAATCCTCTGTTCACTTATCTGAAACATTCTGTAAAAACATCAAAACGTCCGATCATAAACTACTAACAAAAGTTAATAAACAAATCTTCCACCAATCAAATCAAGTCATTTTTTCTCTTTCTTTGTTGATTGGTCCACATCACATGCCACATGTGTTTGTAAACATTTGTTTATAAATAGTTTATAGATCTAGCATTCCTCATATATATATATATATATATATATATATACCCATTATAAAACTCTCTGTATATTTCTCTTCGGATCTCCACAACTGCTTACAGAATTTATCATCTTTACAAAACACATTATATTCTTTTATATATCACTTTGACACACACAAATATATATGTATATATACATATATATAAATATACAATCATAATATACACATCATTTACCTTTTTTTTTACAATCATAATATACATGTATATAATATTGATATAGGAGATGGATTAAAGAAGACACAGTTCATAACATGTATATACAACACATCTATATCAAAATCTACACAAACTTTGGATCTTTTTGTTTTCAAGTCGAGGAAAATGGTGGTGGAAGCGGCTAGAACGACGGCGGCGGCGGTAGATGAGATGACATAGAAAACCCTCTTTTTATGTCGTCACAGTCACCTTTTTAAAAGCTTCCATTTATGTCGTCACAGTCACCTTTTTAAAAGCTTCCATTTATGTCGTCACATGTGCAATTGTGCATTTGTAGATTCTGATCCCTTTGAAAGCCTTGCTTACCTCACATAGAAAAATATTATAGAAAAATATTTGTAACTGAATGTGATTGTAGATTTCAGAGAATAAAAGGAATAGATGATTTGAAGGCAATCACTAAATCAGCTAGGGTATGAGGGCAAGCAGTTATTTTTTTTTTATGTCCGCCCAATATGACCCGGTTATAAGGAGATGCATTTTTTTTTTGTCCAGTTGGACCTGCGTGAAATTAATATCTAACCCAATACCATCCAGTTTTATTTTAATAAGGCCCAAAGTGATCCAAATTTATTCATTTGGGTCTATTTTGCCACCTCTATATCTAGGCGAAGACAAATCTTTAACTTAGATTTACATGTTTAAACCCAAACTATCCCTATGATTATTTTCAAACATTTTTTATAACCATTCTCAAGATATTTAACTACGAAAACATCAATACATTTGACAAGTGGTTATTAAAAAAAAAGAAAGAAAAAACTTGTTTCCCTTCGCAAAAATAGATTCCGAATTCACAAGAGCGTAAAAAGAAAAAGCCCAATAGTTTCGTTAGTGCTATGGATCTGTTGGCCCAACAACTGAAATCTTACAAGCCCACACAAATCATTCATGGTAGAACGAGGTACACGATATTGAAGATCTGATATTTCTTTCTGTCTTTTATTTACCTTACATTTCATTTCAATCTTCTCTCCAATATTCATCCATTGATCCATCCATCTCCATCGGCTAAACGCCGCCGTTTTCGACCAATCTTTGCCAAACGACTTCTGTAAGTATCTTTCTTTTTTCAATCTCATATAACCTCTAGCTAGGGTTTGATCGCTTATCTTAAATGTATCATATTATTATTATTTTTTTTATTTTTTTTTTGACTTTATCATTGATTAATAATGATATCTCCTAATATTCCATCAAATATCTGAAATCTGATATTTTATCGTCATTTCAATTTAATTATTATCAGTATTTGTTATTTTGATATATGTTATTCATTTTGCTATAAATATTTAGTTTTATAAAAAATATTGATTTGTAGGATTACTTATGTCAAGCTCGGTGTTATCTAAATTTGAAAATCGATATCGATTTTGTTTAAATAAATTTGTTTTGAAGCTGTAATTTAAGCTGATTTGAGATCTGGAGAGAAATAAATGTTTGTTTTTGGAAATATTTTTTGGCTTAAGATACTGGCATAATACCCGAACGATGCTACAGATAATTATGTTGGTAGTTTGTGGCTTATGGATTAAGCTTATTTCTTTAAAAGCTATAAGCTCTTTATAGTGTTCGGATAAGCATATTTTGGTTTGTTTATTAGTTTTTTTATACGAAGAAAAAGCCAATAAGTTTAAAATCTATTTTTTGAGCTTATTGAGAACTGTCATAAGATAATAAGCATAAATCTAAGTTCCTCTAAACAACCTCTTTATTTATTTTAATAAAATGAAGTTAGCGAATTATTTTTATAAAAAAAGTTCCATCATTGGTGGCTGCCAGGGGATGAATCGCCACTTAATATCTGCTTTATGCACTGAAGGCAGATAGTTTTAGGTAGTTTATTTAGTATATAAGTTACGTCAAGTTAACAAATTTATTTTTAGAAAAAGTTTTGTCGTCAGCCACCAGTGGTTGGTGGTGGAAGGAAGGGTGATTTGTCACTTTTTTATGCTATATATAATACACTGTATAGATATAGATAAAATTGGTAACAGTAGTTGTAGTTGGGGTTCTTTTCTATAGAAGTATCATCAAATTCTGATATTTGGATTTACAGGAAGTTAGGTTCAATGGCTGGTGGTAGGGGAATTTACCACTTGCTGAGGGGCAGGCTTCACTCTCATTCCGCTGTAAGTATTTAATTACTAGCTGCATTCACTTGAATTGGCTTATACGAATAATAAATGTTATTTTTAACACTGGTGCCTCAACTGGGGATTGGGTACACCGTGCTTTAGTAATAAATATGGTTCGATGAAATTGTCTATTTTAGGGTGGGACTTAGGAGTGTGACATGAAACGGAGACAGTAACTACTCTCGAGAATAATCATTTTGGACTTATGAGTATTTATATTGCAATCAAGGATTTCGTAATGACTAAAGTAGACTAAATTTTTTTCTTCTGGGAAAAATGGTCTTTGAGCCATTTAGTGGAGTGTAACACACCATTTTTTTAAACTATAAATTATAGATGTTACTATTTTAACCATTGGGGGAACTGCAATACAGAGTATTACAGAAACAGTTAAACAAGTTCATTCTTTATTTGGTAGTGTCAACTCAAAATGAGGGAAATGCTGCATTCATCAGGATCAGCTTCAGTGATTAGTGGGACCTAATTAGAGAACTGGCATTTTTTAGAAGCGGTTCGTCTCATAATTTATAAGAAGCGATTAATGATTATTGACCCCCTATTTTTATATCAACCAAGCAATAAGCACTTTTAGTCTTCTTTATGTATATATGTATATATTGCAGTTGCATTCACTATTGGAATGTGGCTCAAAGTCTTCATTTTACCAGCTTTTAATTTTTAACAGTGCTATAAAAGCTTCCTTGCCTTTCTCTTACTTAGATGAGGACACACATCTTGGTTTCTTGTTATTTAATTTTCAGTTAGTCAAATGATGATTTGAAAGACCCAATAATTACTGACACTATTTTAAAGTTTTATTACGTGTTTCACGAAATGATGTTTATGATTAAAAGGAAAGCTTGGATTTTTGGTGGAGTGTAGGGAAGCCATAGGTTTATTTATTTATTCTTTTTGACAAATAGTTTATAAATTCTATGTGTTACATACACATATTTTATGTCACCAAATAGTAGTATACTCGTTATATTTGGCCTATCTTTTTGTGTGGATCAGCAGCTTCTTTTGGCGACCAAGCATTAAGCATAGAAGTGTGAAATTTTGGCAGCGTTTACTGTTGCTTGCCAAGGGAAACTCAAGTTGGATTGGAAACTTTATAGGCTGACAGTTGTATGTTTGCTTTATGCTGATATTGTAATTACTAATTGCTTCTATTGTGTCTTTTAAAATCCAGGCCTCTCCAGCTTTGTCATCTCTGATTTCGAAGCAAGATCAGGATGGAGCTGGTGTGAAATCACTGAGAGCAATTGCTCTCCTTGGAGCAGGTGTATCAGGGCTTCTCAGTTTTACAACAATTGTAGCTGCTGATGAAGCTGAGCATGGTTTGGAATCTCCAAACTATCCTTGGCCTCACCAAGGCATTCTCAGTTCATATGACCATGCTTCGTGAGTTTTTTTTGAACCTTTTTACATGGTGAATTTTTTCTTCTAGTATATAGTCATGCACTGTATTGCACTATTGTTCTAACCAGTTGGTCAACTTGAAACTTAATTGAAGTATAACTGGACCACAGGGTAAGAAGTAATGAGTTAAGGACTTCGTAGCTCATTGTAAGGGGTTGTTTGGATTTACGTTTCTGAACCTATTTTTTGATTACTGCGACTCAAAGTGGCAATAATCTTTTTTTTTTTTTTTTTTGGTTTGATAAGACAAAATTTATTTCTCGCAATGTGATTATTTAAGGGTTTGGATAAATAAAACTGATTCTGCAAGGGTTTGTTGAATTTACTTAATTGTCCCTTGTTGTAGCTTAGTTTGAGACTTGAGAGACATCTTTTCCATTTCACAAACCGTCCGTGTGTTTCCTTTTCATTTAAATATTACTTTTTGTTTACTTTATCAATTCATTTCTTAAATTGGTAGATTTTTCCATGTAGTCAGATGCATTCTGATCATCACAACTTTAAACAGCATAAGCACTTCCATGCACTATTTCTTACAACCCATTTTATTTCAGATAACACATATTCACTTTCAAAGCGCTCATCCAAGCACCTCCTCACATGTACTACTTTCTCTGTTATCATTTGACTTGAATACTGGGTTTGATAACAAATAACTGTGGTTTATACTATTCTCTGGAAATGACAATCACTGATTCACTGCGACTCATCTACTAATTTTCATATCACTTAAAAGCTTAGCACCAAGTGTTTGCAGCTTAATGGCTATGTGTTCGATTCTTTTCTTCAGTAGTTGACGCTTTGTATTTTTGGCGTATTTCTATGAGCAGGATTCGACGTGGTCACCAGGTGTACACACAAGTATGTGCATCCTGTCATTCGATGGGTTTGATTTCATACCGTGACTTGGTGGGCGTGGCGTATACAGAAGAGGAAACAAAGGCAATGGCTGCTGAAATTGAGGTGGTCGATGGCCCTAACGATGAGGGTGAGATGTTCACACGTCCTGGCAAGCTTAGTGATCGTTTTCCTCAACCTTATGCAAATGAACAAGCTGCCAGGTTTGCTAATGGAGGGGCCTATCCTCCAGATTTGAGTCTAATTACCAAAGTAATTTCTGACTCTTGCATTAGCTTTTAATTTTTTTTTTGTTTGGAGTGTCACTAGATTCTTACATTATGTTACTTCAGGCTCGTCATAATGGACAGAACTATGTGTTTGCACTTCTGACCGGCTATCGTGATCCTCCTGCCGGTGTTTCGGTGAGTTGTGAATCTCTTTCTACATGTTCTTTTTTTTATATGGACTGCTAAAAACTTACCCTTTTAGACTTTCAATTCAGATTAGAGTAGAATACCATACACATGCTTGTAGACACTCTCATGAGTGAGGTCTAGGTCTTCTTGATTTCTGCCTTCTGGAGGGTATTTTAAAAGCCAGTTTCTGTTATAGTCTGCTAGAGGAGAGATGTTTGTGGAGTTGCAAGAAGTTTGTTGGTATTTATGTTCATTTTGAAGACAATTCTTTTAATACTTGTTGGTTACCTTACAACATAAGGAAGTAGCATTTCTATAAAAAAAAAAGCCACGACCTGTATGTTTAAAGGTGTCAATTCTGACTCATTTACTTATGAATGGGTTAGTTAACGTTTCATTTTATCTCAAAAGAGTCGGTTAAAAAAAGAAATTAACCGAAAGTCAGTAAAAGTGGTTGAACAGGTCAAAAGGCTTTTAATATGTATTTAAAATGCATTAAACCTTAAATAAATCTATTTGAAAAAGTAAGATTGTAAATCATAGTTTTTGTAATCTTATTATCGAATTGGGCAATGTGTTCCAAGCCTACCCAACTAGACCAGTACCGTTTTGACCCCGACCATACTTTATCTGTTCCCCACCCCCTCATATTTTGCCACCTGTAACTATGGTGATTAACGAAAAGTTTGTGACTTAAAAACCATATGTAATCATGAAGTTATATTTGTTCCAATTGAATCAAATAGTAGCTCTTCTGTTTTATATTTGCTATCTTTGATTCAAGATACTAATGCTCTGTTACTTATTATAAATTTGCTATATGCAATACACAATGAGCCAATCTATGAATGTATTGTAGATCAGGGAAGGTCTGCACTATAAACTTACTTTACCATGAAGTCATATTTGTTCCAATTGGATCAAATAGCAGTTCTTCAGTTTTTTATTTGCTATCTTTGCTTTTAAGATGCTAATGCTCTGCAACCTATCATAAATCTGCATTATGCAATATGTAATGAGCCAATCTATGAATGTATTGTAGATCAGGGAAGGTCTGCACTATAATCCTTACTTTCCCGGGGGAGCTATTGCAATGCCTAAAATGCTTAACGACGGTGCTGTGGAATATGAAGATGGTACTCCAGCAACAGAGGCTCAGGTTGGTTGGTTATCGGATCATGCTAATGGAGTTTGTTCTCTGTTTTATGTTCTTATGCTCAATTATTTTTTTTATTTTTTTTTGTAGATGGGAAAAGATGTCGTCTCCTTTTTGAGCTGGGCTGCGGAGCCAGAAATGGAAGAAAGGAAACTGGTACAAACCCTTTAAACCCTACAATCTCATGAGAAAAATAAAGAGACACATAACCTTCACAAATTTTTGTTTTGATTTTGAGATATAGGAGCGGCTTTTACTTTTATTTTGAGGCCAAATGGGCTGATTTTTAATGTGCATATAATTTAGCAAGCCTTTTATCTCAAATTAGTTGGGAATAGCCTACAATTTAGCTATTTTTTAACAACCGTTTACTTGACAAGGCCGCTTGCTTTATTATCCCTTACTGTTGAGATGTATGGGCTGGGTAACAGGTCGAACACATTCGGGTAAAAATGTGTCATTTTTTGGTACAGGATGAAATAGGCCAGCCAGGTTTGATTTGCATAGATTTTTGTTCATTAAAAAAAAGCAAGAACATGTAATGTTTATTTATTTTTTTTAATTTTATTGGACAAACAGTATTTTCACAATGTTCAAAATTCAAAACATTTGATAAAACATTCTAGGAGGTTGTATAAATAGACTTTGGGCGACTTTTAACCTGTTTTTTTTACCCATTTTCAATTTAGCCAAGTTATTTGATAGGACCCATCTGACCTGATTGATATAAAACGCTACTCCGTTTTACCCATATATGACTGTGAATCAAATTTGTCATCTCTAATCACTGTGTTTGGCGATGCAGATGGGATTTAAGTGGATATTTGTACTGTCATTGGCATTGCTTCAAGCTGGTTACTACAGGCGATTGAGGTGGTCGGTTCTAAAGTCACGTAAGCTTGTTCTGGACGTTGTCAACTAGAGCTGCTCTCGGTTCTTCAACAAATGTTTCTAAGAAAAAGGATTTGAATTGACAAATAATTATTTCTGTAAAAGATTTGGATGCAAATTGTTAGTACTAAAATTGGTACACAAGCTGTCTTTTGGTTTTTTCAGCACTGGTTTTCCATTTTGGAATTTTGAAGCAAAAATAATAAGGGAATTGGGTTGTGTTTTTACTCTTGCTTTTATCTAAATCTATTCCCAGTTTTTGTTAGATGGTTTGAACTATTTAATAATTACAGTTTGAGCAATTTTCTGAAAGGCTCCACCAATTCTTATCTTTTTGTTCAATTTCGAAGTTGGTATTTTCACATCAAATTTGTCTCTTTAATTCATCTCATTGAGCTATTCAAACCATTATCAACTGATTAGCTGACTCAAAACATTGCATAAGATTTGAGATTTGTTTGATCAAATATCAAGTTCTAATCTCGCACGAGCTTAATTCCGTGTTCTCGTCAAAACCATGCATGTCTTCCTCTTCGGCTGCTCATGATGAATATCAAGATAGTTCATATATATGGACTTCTTACAATTCAAAACAAAAACATTTAACTAAGTACGTGAACACGAATTTACTAGTAATAAAATCCCTTATGGAAAGGGTATGACATCCTTTACTTGTTAATCAGATAAGTCAAAACTTAAAAGAAGAATGTATCGTTACTCAATGTAGATGCTAGAAGAATCAAGAATGTTTCGTTGCTCAATGTAGGTGCAAAAGTTTTACAAATATACGTGATATTGGGCCTTGGGCCTATTATATTCAGTTGATTTACCTTTATTCATTTTTATTTTTAGTATATTAAGACTTGCCCAGCCCTTATTTCTTTTCACCGTCACATCATTTCTTTTACGTTTCCATTTCCGAAGACACAACACTATTCTTCCTCACATCTTCTCAAATATTTTATTAATTAATAAAATACAAAACAAAACAAAACAAAAAAAACCTTTTATTTTTGATTGGTTAACAAATGTAATGGACCCACCACCTCTTCCTTGCTCTTCCTCCACATGAAGAAGACTTGAGGACGGGTGAGGATGAGATGTTGCCAATGCCATCCTTGAGGATGAAGGCAAGGAAGAGAGTGAGTACGAGCTGTTGGGGAAGACCTAAGTATTATTTTTCTTTTCTAATCATCACACGTACGTTGCACCAATTAATCTATACTAATAAAGTAGTTTCAAAACTAGAGGTAGAATCCACATGTTATTTAGTTAATTAATATAAATCATCGATTTCCACATCATTATCTTACTCAATATATTTTTCTATATCATTATCCTACTCAACATATTTTTTACATTAAAAAATAAATAAATCTCCATAAAATATGATTTAAGTCTTTTAATTACCCAATGACTTTGATTTTCCGTCAATGGTTACAACCTTGCGATGAGAAATGAATTACAAAGTTTGTTGATAGTATATCAAGATTTACCTAGAGAACCCTGCATTATATGTGGGTAAATTACATTACCTAGTAAACTATGTAACTATGTAAGAAGTTTTTATATGTTCCTCTAAATTTAACTAGATAATGAAAATACAGGTGTAAGGCTGTCCTTCCTTTCATCTAAAATAATAATAATAATAATAATAATAATAATAATAATAATAATAATAATAAAAGCATATCATAATTCAGACACATCAATTGGTCACCTAAATAAATTTTTTAACAATAACGAAAGGACCCACCTAGAACCAAACTGTGCCATTTCTATAAATTAAATATATCTTTAAAGGACCCATTATTTACCATTTCTTTGTAGGGCTATAAATAGAAATACACTGACCTTTTACCATAAAATTAACTTTGTTACAAACTTACAATTGGGAAAGGGTGATGGATCCGTACCCTATCAATTTTTAACCGTATATAATTAAATATGCGTACAACATCTTTAAATATATTTGATGATGTACGGTTAAAAATTAGTAGTGTACGAATCACTGTCTATCGAAAAATATCTTCATATTGACCGGGTAATGTATATATGGTTATTATGGTCATATCATCAATGAAGATATAACAATCTTCACTAATGACTCATTTTTACACTACAAAAACATATGAAATCATTAGGGCCTTCCCTATCCACTCATCGTGAGTGGTCGTCATTCATGGACGAGCAAGACATGGTTGGCACCATATCGTCGTGACCTTCCGTCGTCATGCCTCGTTATGTTTTGGAAACAGTTCGACGACATGGTAGCGGATGTATGTGTGTGTATTTAATATTTTTTAATTGGGAATGATATGAAGAAGAGGGTATGATAGGGAGGGGGTAGTTCTTGGGTGTGTCTTGAAGAGAGAAAGCTGACGTGACAGTGAAGATGAGTAGATGACGAGTTAAGGATAGGAAACCAATTATATTCATTCCTATTTGATGTCACCTTTATATTCATTCCTATTTGATGTCATGCTCAGAAAACCAATTACCCATATACCAAAGTTGACATCACCATTCACCACCAAACATTGAATATTATTTCAATTCATATAGATGAAATTTTGTTTTATTTTAACTAAGAGAATATTATAAAAGATGTATACATCTTTGTCATATATGTTTATTTTGTTTAAACTTAAAGTGACCAACAACTTTTGAGAGATTCATTAAAAATGACAAATTTGCCAACTCCTAAACGCCAATCCAATATTCCCCCATGTTGCATTCTTCATTTTCTTTCTATTTGTTTAGCAGTCTCCATCCACCCCACCAATAGCGCTATATATTGCCTATTTTATCCATCAAATATTTTTCTGAAAAGATAAATAGCAATGAAATAACAGCCTTGAAACTTTTATTGGAGATCCTTAAAAACAATGAAATTCTCATGTCTCTTGAGATAATGACGCTTCTTTCCTCCACGAGGGCATGGGCCATCCCATCAAATATATATTATGTGGTCTACGAACTGGTGTAGAAAGATTTGTGTGTCAAGAGATGAGTGGTTCCAAGACCTTTTTCTTTTCATGTAACGTTTTTGTCTTCGTTTTCTTGGGGCTTATTTGACATTGCATCAAAAACACTACAGAGTGAAAACTGGTGGCTCGGCCTCTGTGGGTTAGGGTTTTTCTTATATCTCGTTTGTCGTAATCGGCATGAGTTTTTTGACCACTTTTGCAGTTCTAGTTCCAAGAAGTATCTAGGAATTCGTTGCTATTTCATGTTTCTTTACTAGATAATGTAATTGTAATTGTACTTTTGTTTTGGCATCAAGTAATTTGCTTGATGCTCTTTTTTAATATATTTATATTGTCATTCAAAATATATATATAGGTTTTGGTTAAAATAAAACAAGTATTAAAGTAAAACAAATAAAACAATTATATTTTCTTAACTGG
>JAOEHQ010046097.1:0-11822 GCA_025447715.1 Asclepias incarnata
ATGATGGGAAGGCTAATAAGAGGCCTTTAATGGCTACCCTTCGAACGAGCGTTAGGACTCACATCATACGCGTCTGAAAAAAATTTGCCTGTCAAAAAAAAAAAACTAATAATCACCATCATAAATTTATTGGACACTCTGAGCAAAAGCATTTCATCCAGCTTTATTACAAGCACTGTGCTAATATAAACCGAATTTCCATCCATTTTGTTAGCCAAACATATAAATTTTAATTTTTTCGAAATTCCAATTTTTTAAAATTATAATTTCATTATTTATATACTCTTTTTAAAGATTTCATGACTTTTATTTTTATAAGTGTTGAAAAGTGTAAAATTTTCACTTAGTACCCCTTAAATATTTTCACCTACATTATCCCTTAACGTATATTACGTTTACATAATTACCTAAACTATTCGCCGCCGTCACCATCACCAGTCACCGTTACCACCACTACATCGCCGCCTCCATCACTACTGTCATATTGGGCGGACAACCATCTATTAGTTTTTATTTTTTACTTTTTACGGATTCCAATTCCATAAAAATTGGTGAACCAAATGGGCCTAAGTGCCTAACATTTAGAACTCGAAAGTCGAAATGCTTCTTAAAAAAAAAAAAAAACGGGTTTTCATTATGCATTGCCACCTCACTAAAATGGGTTTGATCTTTACCCTGTCATTAAATCATCTCCATTTTTTAAAACATTATTCCAAAAACCCTCGTTACATTACACACCCAAAAACAAAAACAAAAGGAAAAATAAAAAATAAAAATGATTCGGAGTGATCACAATGACAGTCATACTGGAGAAAAACCAGATTCAACCCCTCACCACATGAATATCAAAATTGAACAACAAGAAGACACCACCAACACCAACAACGAGGTACCTTTTTTTTTTTTTTTGCAGCATTTTACTTTCAATATTGCAACTTGTTTTCACATAAACCTATTTTTTTCCTCATAATTTAATATTCCTGTTTCTTTTGACTTTTGAAGCAAATAATAATAATAATAAATAATAATAATTTGACAAGTTAGGTCAGATGTTGAATATATTTGGGGTTGACCTAATACCAATATTATTTTATTGACTGTTATAAATAAATAGATATAAACTAATATATTATATTGCATACTGCCATTCCATAGGAGATTAATACAGTGTGATAGTATTCAATATAAAATAGGGGTTTTTCCAGGAAAATTGGGTTTCCTCCTAAATTTGTGACTTGGTGTTGGAATATGATTACCATTGGTGTCATACTCAAGTGGTCCGTCAGTGATTAATCTTTTTTTTTTTTTTGAACGGCGAATTTTTGAATCACTGGACCACTTGAGTATCATCGTGACACCAGTGGTAATCATATTCCAACATCTTTATTTAGTGGGTTGTAAATGCAAGGAAAAATAAGATGAGACTTATGGAATGTAGGATAGAAAATGAGTGAAAATGATATATGTTGGTGGGCTCATTAAGACAAACCTGAGGCTTTGAATTGTAGCTGACTAAGCTACCAAATAGGTTTGCTACTTTTTATTCCTCTTGTCTCAAAACGAAAGGCATGTAGCTTTTGACATTAATTTCGGCAATCTAGTTTTATTTGGAGTCCATGATAAAGTGAATGAAACTCTAGTTACGATGGTAATTGTAAGTGGTGACTTTGTTGGCTTCCGAAGTAAGTTAAATTGTACGAAGTTTGGCCGAGTTACTCAACTGATACTAGAAGTTGACATATCATGTTTGTTATTTTGTTATATGATGTTTAAAATTGTTATTTCATGTAATGGAGTGGATAATATCATTGCATAAATGTTTGATCGAAGAATCCATTTTAATTTCTATCTCAAGCATGTGTCATTTGAATTTAAACTTGAAATAGGTTGAAATATTTAAAGGGAATATTGGATAATGAGATTAAACTTTTGTAATTTAAATATACTAGTAACAAATAAATAACCTTTACTTGCGATTTATATGAATAAATCCGCTCAAGGTGGTCTGATGCGTTGCCTTTTCATTTTGAAAGAGCCTGACCAAGAAGATTAAGGATCTTGAACTCTGTGTCCCCATTGCCTACGGAACTATATCATTTTGGCTTGGAAGGAAGGCCACCGAGTAAGTGGCATCTGATTTTGATGCATACCTTTCTTCTTTTCAAGTTCTTTTCAAGATTTGGAGTGTACATTTGAATTAAATGTTTAAATATTTTCCCATAACGTTTGCTAGAACTCAATCACATGTGTGGACTGTTTACGTGCGTGGGGCAACAAATGAAGACTTGGGTGTGGTCATCAAGAAGGTTGTATTTCAATTGCATCCAAGTTTCAGTAACGCAAGGCGAGTGGTGGAGTCACCTCCTTTTGAGCTGACAGAACGTGGATGGGGTGAATTTGAAATTGCGATCTCAATATTCTTTCATGATGATGTCTGTGATAAACAATTAGACTTGTGAGTTGTTCATTTTACCTTCTTTCACCTTTTTCGCCTCTTCATCATTTATAATGTCTCTGTATCTATCTGCAGGTTTCATAGTCTGAAGCTATACTCTGAAGTGGAGCATGGTCCTTTGTCAACTAAGAAACCTGTGATTGTTGAATCATATGACGAGATTGTTTTCCCAGACCCTTCAGAGAAGCTTCTTGCTCGTGTGTGTAATCACCCATCTGTAATTGTGCCGCGGCTTCCAATGACTATGAATTTGCCTCCTGGTAATGTTTGTTATAAAGGGGACAAAGTGGATGGGTCAAGTGGGATGGGACATTCGGTAACTAGTCAAATGAGCCGGATTGGCCCAAAATACTGTTCAGTCTAATTTTCCTATTTATTTGTTTACAATTGATAGTGTGTTATATGTGGTCATGCAAACTATGTTATTACAGATGTAACCGGCTTTTGAATAAAAAACGAAGTAGAAGGCTACATGCTTAAGAGATTCACATTGGATGCCTTTCAACCTGTTCAACTCATTTGACCCATTTCATTTTTGCTTATTACTTTTTATTTTAGCTATCTGACCCGCATGGGATAAACTGGAATTAAGCCGACCCATTCATAAGTGATCTGTTGAAATTCTCCCGCGCTAGTTTCTTACGTTACTTTTTTCTGTGCATTTAACGTTTGTGTAATTTGATACTATGGTTTTGTGCTTATTATCTCATAGTACCAATAGAAGACGCACATGAGAAAAAGAGAGGCGACACCAAAGAGCATCCTCTTGGTCAATGGTTCACAAGATTTTCTGAGGCAGATGAGCTATTTAAACTGGCAGAGGCCCGTCACCAGGTCCATCTTATCTTGCTTTTTTACTTTTCAATTATCATGTAATTGTGTGGTCATTTTCAGCCAGCAACTTGATAATTCCTAATCTTTGAAACTTCTGGGCTGATATTGATATGTTTTTGTTTGCATCAGGTGCAAAGTCATATTGCGAATTTAAAAAGGCGGCTGAGTATGCTAGAGGGCCCCTCCGCAACACAAAAGCCAACTCCAGTTAGCACACCTTATGCTTAAATTAGCGTTTCATATTGCCTTTTGCTTAATTATTGACTACAATTAGGTAAACCATCATCTACTTCTACATTGTCATGCACATCAATTGGTTTATGGATGCACTTTTTGTACATGTTGCTCATTGTTAAAAGGCGTAGTTTTGATTTGTACTTACAAGTCCTTTGGCTATAAAAGATCGTTTTCAAGAAATTGTGTCTTTGAATGTCCTTTGTGACATAGGCATGTGAAAGTAGCTGAAAGCCATGTTACTCTTGCTTTATATCAGTTTCAATAGGAGATAGACTTCATTATGTGACATCTATAAATATTTTAGTCATTATTTAGTCATAATATGATATATGATGGTTTATCGACAATTAGCTGTATTGATGTGGCCATTTTCAATTATGGAACATGGGATTATCCAAAACTGCTAAGGTCTACATAATCATTTGGATATGTACTAGCGCAGGATACGTATGCATGACAAAATATTGGGAACCCTTATGCATAGGTAGAAATGTAGAATGAACGACAAAGGATTTAAGTTGGGGATTGGGTAGGCTTCATCCGTCAACATTTTTTTCTGTTTTCTTAATTTTGTAAATATTAAAACTAAAATGATTTAAGGGGATGTAACTGCATTTAGCCGTTAGGTGACTTGACCATTTTGACCCATCTGACTCGTTCTTATACATTCATTTTCATTTCTTTAAATTCGTTTTTGTATTTATTTACAACCTGGAGATGACAAAATATTTAGACTTACTTTAGTGGTACAAATGTTAACCATTATAAGTTTTTTTCAAAGTTTCAATCTACTTATGAGCAAGTCCAAGTAATTGTCTATTTTCATTTACATTATAAGCCTTTGTTTAAAGAAGACTTGTAGTTTTGAGATGCAGTAGAAAATCTTATCTAAGGATGCATTATTTTGAATTGTTCGATTTTACTAATAAAAAGGGCGTTTAAGTTTCTGACCATGTATATGCATTGTGTTATATCGAGTTGTTGAACTTGATATCCAAGTCCTACTTAACCAAAGCTACGGCTATAGAATTTCCAGCCGAACGAAGGTGGTTAGGATTTTATGTATGGAAAATATCTAGTAGATTATGTCGATGATAATTTCCTATCGTCCCTACAAGGTTTAATCGTACATGCCAGTATGCCACTGACTTGTGGAACCTAGTTTTTCGAACTAATTAAATCGTACAGCTGCCATCACATTTAAAATGATGTGATTGTGTCTGAACATCGTACCATCTTCATTCATACTTTTGTACCATGTTGTTTGCATATAGAGGTGGATAAGTATGGTTCACAGATTTAGCGTAAAATTGGTTCAGAACCAACCAAATTTCAGTCCAGCTGTTACGAGGGATCATTTAGTCCAATTTAGCGGGTTTTCAATTAAAATACCGCCTTTTTAAACTTTAATCAATGCGCATTCAATCATCTTACATGAATACAATTAAGAGTGTCTTGGATTGCGTTTTGAAGATATTATGTATCACTATAACGTAAATAATTAAAAAAATTGTGTAAAAAAAGTGATCATCTGAGTTTCCTTAAAGATAAAACCTGAAAGCATAAAACTAACACACCGCTCAAATTATGAGGCTCCTTTATTGTTTTTTTTTTGGGAAAGTCGTGTTTCGAATTGCATTCCAGCTCACCATACAATAGTAAGTACCACTCAGGGTAAATTACATTGTCTTAAACGGGTCTGTGTTACCGCAGAGTGACATCTCCAAAGAAAAACACCACAGGCATGTCATCCCAAAGATCGAACTCATGACCTGTGGAAAAAACTCAAGTGCATCCGTCAGCCATGTTGACTTCATTTGCGGGCTCCTTTCTTGTTAATGTTTCAAAAAAGTTATTAAAAGCCACATGGTTATTAATCAAGTGTTTGGTAAAAATAATTTTTTTGGTTAATCAAAGGGATTACATGTGATTTATTCATAAGAAATACCATAATCACAAAAAGAATTTTGAGTTTTTTTTTCTTTTACAAAATGATGTGGAAATAGATTGAGCACATGAAATTTGTTCTCATTTTGTCTCTCTTTTCAATTAATTAGTGTCACATAATTATTTTGTTAGTTATATAAAATTAAGTTCTTGATAAGTATAACACTCTTTTCTTCATATATTGAAGTGCTATTTCAAATGCTAGAGTGGTAGAAATTAGTCAAAAGTCAAATACTACAAGTCAAACTCCAGAGGTGGTATAGGTCAGAATGATGACCATAAATGTCAAACATCTTTCCATAATGTTAAAAAAAAAAAAATCTCTTTCCATCGGCCATAGCAAAATGAGAAGTGTCTTCAAACTTTTTGATATATACAACAATTATGCATATAAGATGTTTTGTCATGTACTGTTGGCATGATAATATTTTGATTTACATATTAAACTTTTTGATATAGAAGTCAACTCTTTTATCAAATGGTCAAGCACATTACATTGCTTTCATTATTTTTGACTTTTTTTCTTCTTCATGTTTTGGCTCCACCATAAGAAGCCTACCAGAACCTAGTTTGCACCTTTACATTCAAGAGAGATACAGGGTATTTGTAGGATAATAAATTATCTCCTACATATATAAATTTTCAAACAAGGAGATTAACACATATTTTTGAATGAATGGTGCTAGTTAAATGACTTCACATTAAAATATAGTATTATTGTTTTAACACCAACATAACATATGTTATGTAGATCTTATATATGTCACCACACATGTAATGCAGCCAGATACATTATCCATACACACAATTATATATAAATGTACATAATGGATTACCATAAAGACCAACCATCTATTAGATGGAATGGTACATGCCACTTATAACGTCTAGTCATCCAGGATCCATTATAATGAAGTCTCTTTTAAAATGTATTGATGCGGGTTAAATCTTGGATTGAGCAGTTAGCCAATGGGTGTTGGGTGGAAATGCTGAACCAGCATGATACCCTTGCAGGGAGAGTGTCATAGTATCAATGCGGTACATGGAACTAAGGAGTTCCCGACTAGTTACCCTTCTTTAATGGATTACCATAAAGATACATTATTCATTCTCATGGCTTCTATGTATCATAAGTTTACACACAAACACATATAACACCTTGATACATAAATGGAAGGGGGTCCATTGGATGTTGGTGTCTTCAATAGAGGTAACAATGTAGGGTTAACCCAATGGGGTATGAACCCATACTTGTAAAATGACACCTTCTCTGAAAATCACCTTGCTTACCATCTGCCAGCCCCTCCACATGCATTTGCTGCTCAAATCTCCCCTATAAAAACCTCCTCCATATAATCACCATCACCACCACCACCTTCATCTCCACATCCTTTTAACCATTAACCATCACCACAACCACCACCACCGCCGCCCTTTCAACTCCTTCTCCGTCTAACTTGGACCAACCATATAATAGCACCACTTAAGAAATCCATAATGGGTCTTAGAAAATCATACAACAAACAAACACAAGCATTGGGCATCAAGAGAACTACCAATAAATACTTAAATGTTAGAGACGACAATGGCTCCCTAACCGACGTCCCCAAAGGACACTTTGCAGTGTACATTGGCGAAACAAGAAGCAGATATGTTATACCCATATCATGGCTACACCACACGGAGTTCCAAACCTTGCTACGACGAGCTGAGGAAGAGTTTGGGTTCAACCATGATATGGGGTTAACCATTCCTTGTCATGAACAAGATTTCTTGTCTCTCTTATCCGTCATGGGATGAATATGCATTCGTTCCATTCAACCGAACCAGACTGCCAACATAAGCTTTCATTCGTCGAATCACTCATCGCCATATGAAGTTTTTGAACAAATCATTGTAATTTCTCAACATTTTTTTTTATTTTTCTCATGTGGTGGTGTAATTAGCCCCCTTGGAAAAATATTGTCCACTGAAAATTTCAATGTTTTCTCATATGTATGGCTTATTATATAAATGAAAGCTTTTTTTGGATCGGATATTCACAGTGACAGATTCTATAACTCGATATATTCAGATCATTCTTAACAAGTTTCAACCATTTTATTAGACATAATACATATACTAGTTCATTTGAGTCACATTACATATATACTTGATTACATTTACTAGTTCACCACTTAATGAAGAAAACAACATTTGCAACTAAATGTGAACTTAAACTACTTCAAGTAAATTAATCTCGCTATTCCAAATTAAGTTCTATGCAATTTCATATACACGACGGATACCAAGTTACAACGTACCGTCCTTCCTCTAGGATATATATCTACGACTACGAAGAGAATAAGCTTAAGTATAACCAGAGAAAAACAATCCTACATGTATCAAATTAGTTGTATCATGTGAAAGAACGGACCACGGGAGAGGAAGTAACTAATCCCGATATGAGACCAACAAAGAAGGCACTATTGTAGGTTGTTGGTTCACCTTGCATTGAGTTATTTCGTGAGTCGATGTATGTGTCATTTAGGAACGGTCCACCCACAACCGCTCCAAATGCTACGTTAGGATTAGGTTTCATGGAGTTAAGCCACTTGAACCCGTCTTTACAGCTTGTATTTGTATCAATTGGTATTGAGGCACCACGATGGTGCACGTATTGAGGGTAGTTAAGCCCATAGCCAACTAGGTAGCTCATATTAGTTGGGTTATTTCCCAATACATAATCAGCCTAAACATATCAAACAAAATCTGTTGGTTTATTGATCAGGTAAGGTAAAAGCTAGCTTTAAGTAGATACCAGTTCAATTACAGTACCTGTGAAATAGCAAACTCACGAAGATCCATTGGCTCGTATAACTTCCCATTGCAATATAGGTATGGCGTTTTCGATGTGAACATGTAGTCACTAAAAACAACTGCCAGGAATGCAGTCGCGATGGAATATTGTAACGTATCCCACTCGTTCAACCATATCAAGCCACCTAAAATTTGCCATCAAAATTTCAAAAATTATGCTAACAAAAAAAATTTACCCAATTTTTCCGAAATTAGAATAGAAAGGTACCCTTAGTTTTCTGGCTGGTTGATGGTGGCAACAACATGGTACACATAAGAGCCTCAGCAGTTCTTCGATACATTTGTAGGTTCATATTTTCTACAATTGATATCTCTTTCTCTACATTGAAGAAATTCACCCTGGATAGTAACACCTAAACGAAAATTAAAAAACAAAATGTAACGAACATTACTGTCAAGCTTCAAATGTTTCCCTCTCTACTGGAGGTGCAGTGATTAATAAAATTAGCAGTTCAAAGAAAAACAAAACTTTCAATTTTCAAATGCTTGATCATGAAACTGAAACGATACCTGTGTCCCGGCCAACTTATCATCCCATGAAAACCATGTTGGGTTACCCCAATTAGCAAATGCATTTCCGTGCATTATAGTCACATAATTGATGTAATATTCGTCTCCAGTCGCGTGGTAGAGCCAAGATGCTGACCACAATAGTTCGTCTACAAATCCAGAAGAGTTGTAGTAGTCTTGTATTGATGGGATACTTTTACTATAAACCCCTGGATAATTATTAGCAAAAATGAACAATTTTTGGGCATGATTAAGCAGCATTTTGGAATAATCGGCGTCCTGGTTCTTGAAAACTAGAGATGCAGCAGCCATTGCCGCGGCAGTCTCGGCTGCAACGTCTGAGCCTGGACACGAGCTGTTTATTTGGATTGCTGGCCTTTTTTCCATTGAAGTTTCAGGTCTTTCCCAGCATTTGTGGTCTATTTCTGGATCACCCACCTGAGAAAATCAACATAAAACTAGGTTTAGAGTACTGTTATTATGGTCTATTAGAGTATTGTTTTACATAACCAGATAAACATACTAAATGGTCATGACTGGTCAGGCGTTATTGGGACGACCCATCAACCAAGAGACTGTGAGTGAAAGTCTCACACAGTCACACTCACTCGATCGAGACAAAAATAATGCAACTTGAAAAAGATATATTCAAATAAACATTTATAAAACTTATTCGTAAAAGGTGTAAAAAAATTTGAGCATGTATTAAAATTTGATTCAGAGCATGACTAGATATGCAGATATATACTCGTAGTAAATTGCGCACAAAGCTATAGAAGAAATTAGATAACCTGAATGTATAGAACATTATCAGAAGGATGTGCATTGATGAGATAATCAGTGATCCATTTCAATGATTCTTGAGCATGTTTAAGTTCTTTAACTGCTTCCATATGTTGTCCATATTCTAGGATGGACCATGCTAGAATAGTGGCGGTGAAAGCCATTGGAAAACCAAATTTCATGAGGTCTCCGGCATCATACAATCCTTTGGATAGATCTAGGTTCTCTTCTTTTCCATCTTCTAGCCCCGAATCTCCTCTCCATTCAATCCGATTGTTCTCTAATCTCCCAGCTGCAATTTCAAACAAACTATATTAACAAAATACGAACAATTCACAAAGTCAATTAGAATCACGTTCTAGCTAGCTTATTGAAACGACTTGTATATATGCTTGAAGCATATGATAACCTTATTGAAAACAGCTTATTTCATCTATAACAAACATATGGAAATAAACAATCGCAAAATGCTTATTCAGAACGTCTTATTTAACCATAAAATATAACGTACGTCTTTAAGCAGTTTTCTTCATCTCAAACTACTTATAAAAAGTGCTAGAAAAAAGGTTTCATGATTACATTTTTGAACATCAAAGAATTGCGTAGAAATGTGAAGAGCATCACTATATCTTTGTGTAACACCATCTAGAGGTCTTCTAACCAAGGGAAACTTGTGTCGCTGAAGCTCATGGAAGTTCCTCCATATAGTTATCGACGCAGCTCCAACAACAAGAACGGCGATCACAGCCACTAAGAGCCACCAGTGCCACTCGCTCTCATCAGGTTCGTATCTGGACTTGGCCTCCATGAATCGGATCAATTTATTTTTTCTTCAGCTACTTCTTGAGCATACATATAAGTACGTAGATGGATATTTCCTAGAAGGGTAATGTTGTATACTAGTTGCCGGCGGGTTGTGCCATTTCTGAATATATAGAGACAATTGAGATAGTTCGTTAATAGGGGAATTCGAACCGCTTGTTTTGGTTTAAAGACTGTCTGAATAAACGAATCCAAGAAATTCCATCGATCATATATTATATATATCTTGTGTAATAATATATAGTAGTTAAATCTAAGAAAACAAAAGAGCTTAATTATGTTTTATAGATATATATAATGCATTAGAAAACTACCAATGTAGGATCAAGTGATCACAACTCACTAGATAGATGATTCGGATGTCAAAGTAAAGTAAACAAATAATATATATAGGAGTATATTTTTGTAATGTTTTGAAGAATAAGACGAAGATCGTCCAATGAGCATAATTCCGTATAGATGTAGGCATGATTGCATTAACATATTGTACGTCTTTTGTTGTTTGTCTATTTGTTTGCTCTTGTTTTTGGTTTCTAAAATTATAGCAATAAACTTATAAGCTGGCAGGTAATAAACTACAATTAACCAAACGCTATTCTTTTTAAAACCGGATTAAAAAGTTTAAAATCTAAGGGTGCGTTTACTTAATGATCGAAAACACTCCTTGTTTTTAATTTTTGCTTTTCAAAAAAACAGAAAACGCGATCAAATCATATTTTTCAAAAAAAATTTCCAAGAAAACAGAAAACACTATTTTGTACTTTTAAATGGGAAATTAGAAAACATTTTTTATAATTATTTTCCATATTTTCATTTTTTAAATTTTTAAAATTTCAAATTATATTGACTCCCTCCTCGGCCCCCGACCCTGCCCCCCGTCCCTCCCGCCCCCAACCCACCCTACCCCCACCCCTTTCCACCAAGTAGATTAGAATATGTTTTTTAATATGGAAAATGAAAATAACATTTTTTAATTTTGAACGCGTTTTTAAAATTTTCATTTGTTTTATAAAGATGAAAAACTCCTTTCATTTTCTAAAAAATTAAAAATGAAAAACTAGAAAACATTTTCCACAACTGAATACGCCCTTAAAAGTTTCTAAAAGTAGTATGATTTTAGGGAAAAAAAATTTCTTAAACAGTTGTTCAACTAAACAACTTCCAAAACTAGTATATCTGGGCGGCTTGACAAAAACAAGTATTAGTGTTAAAGTTTTTAAAGCTCCAGGTTTGTCAAACTCGGGCATTAACGAGTCACATTCTTCCTTTCGAGGTACACCATTATACACACTTGTGATCAGGGGCGGAGGGAGAGGGGGGACTAGGGGGTGTTCGGTCCCCCCCAACAGGCGAAAATGCAACAGATTTTCTATAG
>JAOEHQ010046098.1:0-11822 GCA_025447715.1 Asclepias incarnata
GGGCTGAGGTCATTTATTTATTATACAACAAGTATTAAAAAATTGGTATGTGAGGGGTTCCATACCTAAGTTTAGATATGGAACAACCTTATATTCACTTTTTCATATATAATATATATATATATTCAAATCCTTTTAACCGATTAATGACCATTGCTATCCTCTCTTCTTCCACCAAAGCATCAAATTAACCTTGTCATTTAATTTTCATCCGTTGTTAGATTAATTCAAACTTCTCGTAAGCCCAAACAGATTACAAACTTTTCATTCATAATCAAAAATCATAATCGGTAAAATATCCTATATTGTTTATTTGCTTAATTGGTTAAATTAATTAAGACATGATAATGAGTTTAGTAGCCTGGAAATAGCAATATCTGAAAACTAACCACAGTTCAAAATATATAACTATAGTTTAGATAGATAGATAGATGTAATAAGATATTTTAGCACTTACCAGACACTCCACTTTCTATATATATATATTGTTGTCAGTCAAGTAAAAGTTCAACATTCACCAGACAGACACAATCAAACCGATTAATTATTACTACGAATACAAATCAAAGCAAAGCAAAGCAAGCCATGGTTCTTATAGATCAGATGTGGGATGAAGTTGTTGCTGGACCTCAGCCTCAACGTGGTCTTGGCAAGCTCCGCAAAGTTGCCACCATGACTACTGACAAAGGTGGAGGGTTAAATTTAATTTAATACTCCGTCATCATATCCTTCCATATATATTCATCTAATCTATACATATATAAACATGGCACACTATCATGTAACTTAAAACACTATAACGTACTGATTCTTTTAATTCATATATTTAATCCAGTATATATATATATATTTGTTAGCAGGACACAAAATATTCATTCTAATCATATGGACTTAAAGTTTACCACCAACAATAATATTATAACGTGTCAAAAATTTTTGCACAAAGTTGCTACTTAATATTATATTATTTGTGACTTTTTTTTTTTATGGTTGGACCTAACTTTGTGACATGTATGTATGTATGTATATGGTGTACGTAGGAGAAGGAAGCAGTAAGTTCCAGAAGTCTCTAACGACGCCACCAACTCCGACGACACCAGGAACTCCGACAACACCATCGCCGACGGGGGCACGTAGTAAAGATAATGTGTGGAGGAGTGTGTTTAATCCAGGAAGCAATTTAGCGACTAAAGGCCTTGGATCTAACTTCTTTGATAAGCCAGCTACCACCGTTGGATCTCCCACCGTTTATGATTGGTATCTATCTATCTATCTATATATTTCATATAACCTTAATTTGTTAAATTAAAATAAATAAATAATTGTGTGTTTAAATTAATTAATGTTACGTATATGTATGTATAGGCTATACAGTGGGGATACAAGGAGCAAGCATCGTTAATCAATTAAGTTACTAAAGTGGTCACATAATAATAATACATGGCGGGTGAATGTAAATATTTGTACTATTAATATTAATATTAATTTCCTTGTTCGTAGATCGCAACGTACGCGCGTGATGTGTGTTGTTTTCGTGTGACTATTTGATGTGTTGATTTTTTGTTTGAAAAAAAGAGTGTATGTATAGTAGTTGATCTGATAAATTAAGCCCGATCGAATCATCAGCCGTTAGATCGATGCTATGAATGATGGATATGAGCTATATATATGTACACACTACTGTATTGTTGTATTACAATTACAATGTACTACTGTTCAAGTCAAGCTTAATATATTGTATTATATTATAATATAATATAATATATAATATAATATAATATAATTATAATCTATCTTTATCTTATCAACATTGTTGTATTGATGTTTATCTTTTGTTGTTTATTGATTTAGATGTAATTACGATGTTGCCCTGCAATAATGGGCTCATTTCAAGATAATAGTTGAGTTTAGAAAGTGACCAATGATCTTACAAATATATTTATTTGTTTAGTTCTGAGATTAAGACTACCCATTTTCTATTGGATCAATAATGAGGGAAAAATGAATGCGGACAAGGAAAATGTTTAGAAGTTAGGTGACACAGTTGAAGGGTAAATATTTATGTATAAGGTCATTTGCCTGTCATGACATTATTTTTCTCTCATTGTTTTTTTTTTAAGACACATTTAAAAACATTCTCTTCATATTATATCTTTATCTTCACCTCATCTTCTATTTTTTTATTTTATTTATTATTTTCATGTTATTTTATCACAAAATTAAATAAAAAAATAAAATACGCATCTATTTAAACAAAATACAACATTCTATTAATTTTTAAAAAATCACATTACATATATATTTATAATAATTATATTTAAAAAAAAGAGACAAATGAGTAAATAACACACCGTTCACACAACACACACCCACACGGCCAAAAGCATATAAAAAAGGACATATATATATATATATATATACACACACTAGAGTCACACATATACATACTACACATTAAAAAAAAACCATATATATACTAAACAACACACATCCACACAGTCAAACAACACACACAATTTTACCTTTCTTCTTCCTTTGTAAACCACACACAACACACAGTCACACACAAATATATATATATATATATATATATATATATACTACACATATTAAAAAAAAGAAAAAAGAAAATCACACGCAGTCACACACACACACACACATATATATATATATATATATACTACACATATTTAAAAATAAATGAAAGAATATTTTTTGAAACAAAAGGAAAGAAAATCACAGTCAAATTTTTTTTTCCCCATAACCCTTTGTGAATTAGAGAGCTGCACATGGGCTTCACGATCTCGTCCAACCTTTTCCAAATTTCGCCGAGCCTCAACGACGACCGGCCAAACGAGCCGGTGCCTATCCCGTCACTAACGACGACCTTGAAGACGAGATTATGACACACCGATAGGGAGAGGCCTAATGGTTTAAGAAAAAAAGGTAAGGTCACAAAATTAAACAAGTGAATAATTATGTGTAACTAGAAGGTACAGTGCGGGGCTTCAAGTATCGTGTTGATACGGTTTTATTACACTAGTGTACTTGGGTTAAATTCTTAGCCGCTTAATTGAAAACCATTCTGATTTTCTAGACATGTTTGCTCAAAAGTTTTGTCATCTCAAATATATATTTAATTAAGGGTAATACCACATTAAGTTCTGTTTGTGGGTTGCGTGGTTTCAATTATTGCGATTAAGTTATATATATGTTTGGTAAAAACTTTGGCATAACAAATATATATTCATTTAAAGGCAATATCACAACTTCGTTCAAAAGTTTGCAATATTGGGTAAAGGTTTTATCCTGGTTAATTTTTTTTTTGTTTGTTAATAGACCCTCCTAATAATTCACCCGTTGTAGGAAGTGATATTTGAACCGTGATGAAATATGTTAAGGTCAAAGACCAAATGTATATATTGATTTTGTGCAAGGAAACAAAAAATCCAAAAAAACACAAGAAACCAAAAGAAAATAATAAAATGAGGAAAAAAAAAGAGTAAGGTCAAGTTGGGTCAACTAACCATAAGGCCAAAAAAAAATGAAAAAAAACAAGTCAAGTTGGGCATTTGATGCGTTACTGTTTACTCTGATGAATAATAATAAAATATGTAATGTAATGTAGTGTAAATATGTAATTGGTTTTCATGATAATTATTTTTTATTAATATGTGAGATAGTTGTATTTTGAAAAAGTAAAAATAAAATTAGAAAAGTGAATAATTTTGATAACGAGTTAAGCTCAATATGGTGACCGATGAGATGGCTAGAGTGACCAGGTAATTAACGTGTTGGAATGTTTGGCAGAAGCTCTTGTCTTTATGTGGAGAAATTCAGAATTCAACTTCCGGATGATTTTTAGATTATTAGAAATAACTAGATTTACCATTAAAAAAATAAATTAAAAATTAAGGTGTTAGAAATTCACTTGAAAACCGTGCTCAATTTTTGTTTTTAAGTTTGTAAGTAATAAATTAATAAAAGTTTTATTCTTACTATGATTTAAAATTTTCATAGATTAAGGGGCATCTGAATATAAACTTATTAAAATGTAAAACTAGATTTAGGATTTACGTTGACACGTGAGTTGTTTATAATATTTATTATATGATCATAGTTAGATTTATTTTGAGATGAATAATGTAATAAGTTTTGAAAACTTTAATGTGTTGTTATTAACTTATTTATATTACATAATTATAATTATAGATATATTATTGTGTTTTTTATTTGTTGATAAAATATTTAAACTATTAAGTTTTGTAATATAGTAAAGATTTATAATAATTAAATTATATGAAAAAAAGTCTATTTCGTTTTTGTTATGTGATAATAAAGATCTGTCCAATATTATTTTTAGAAGGAACATTTATAAATTTTATGAAGAGTTTTAACAGATTTTAATTAATAAAAAAGTTTTTAATAAAAGAAACGATAGTTTATCAAATAATTTCTATCAAAACTAAAATCATTCCACTCCATGTGAAATATTTGAGTTGTTAAAATTTGATTAAAATTGGTCTAATCCGATTAGGTTTTTTTCTTTTATTTTAAGGATAGCTTAGTTAGTTTATTTGTTTTATTTAATAGTTTAATATCCAATATATAAGTCTATCCCAATTATTAAAATAAGATTATGATGTAAGCAAAAGTCAATTTAAAAAAATAGAGCCTTGTGATTGATCAATAAGTTATTAGAGCAACTCTCTTTTAGTGTATATATATATATATACTAGTCTTAATACCCGTGCGCGATGCACGGGTTGTGTCATGTTTTTTTAGTTGTGTTAAATTTTTATTATACTGACACAATATATTTATTTGGTGTATATGCAATTAATTGCAATATGTTTATAGATTAATCAATAAAACTATGGTTGTATTTAGTTATAATTGTCTAAACTTGTTATTTGACGGCAAACAATACGTAATTTTTCTTAAATTCAGATAGTTGAGGTATATAATAATAACGGGTATATATATATATGCATATATACACAAATAGATATACAGACATATATAATAGTAGAGCGTAAAGGTTAATCAAAATTTCACCACAAACAGATATTAATAGACAAATTTAGTAGGAAAAATTAAATGAGCAGAATGCACACAACAAATCCTATAAGCAAATTTTTTCATTAATAACTTATTTAACAACGGAAAAAGAAAAATCATGTACCTCTTCAGGGATGTAGAATATGTTATGCTATGGTAGAATATATTATGTTATGTCTAGAACGGTTAAAAAATTATGTTAAAAAATGTTTATATAGATTGTGAAAATTAATCATGATTATGACAATATTTGGATATGTTAACATGAACCTTTAGAATACCAAAATAAGGAATTTTTTATGAAGTTCTAGAGTTATTTAGGAACTATAGAAGATCAAAATGTGAATAGGAAAAAAAAAACGAAAAAAAATATATATATACGTAGATGTTTATTTAGATTTTTAAACTTATATCAATTTATTAGATTTTAAATAAAAAATGCCATTTAGATTAGGATATTGAGTTATTATTTCCATATAAAGAGTATTAAATAATCTAACTAAATAATAAAAGTTAGAGACATAATTTGATTAAGATTCTTTATTTAAATGTAAATATTTTTTAAAATATTATATTATAATTATATTAGGTAAAGATTATCACATATTTAAAATTTAAAAAATAAAAAGTATATATTTAAAAGACACGTGTCAGTCAAGGATCACGTCACATGTCGCTTCAAGAACCCTACAATCCTGTTTTAGTATATTGGTAGATACTTTAAATACTTTAGATTATTAAATAAATATAGCCTACGCAATACCCATTCTTTTTATCGTTCTTCTTTTCTTTTTTCTTCGTATAGTTATTCATTTGATTTGATTATGGACTTATGGTGGGACCCAATATATATGTAGATAGTTTCCATCTCAACACAGAAAGTTATCTAGTTTCAATAGCAAGTAGTCAATGTTGTTTCCAGTGGAATTTAGATTTCTTTAATTTTGATTTCTATTTTTTTTTTTTATTGAAACAAACAATTAATTATGTTGAAGATAAATTTAAAAACAGAAGCATATCAAGGTGTCAAATTTGATAATTTTTTATATTATTTTCTATTTTACCATCATAACTGAGCAATCACAAATAAGAGATTAAAAAGTGTTATGTGATAATAATAAATTTAAATGGAGCTCCACCCTTATTAACGTTGACGCGGCTACTGATCAATCTCCTAACTATAAAAGTCTCTAACATTGACGAACTTAATCATTGACATTTTGGTGTTTTTGTATATTTTTACATTTGAATTTACAAGTTTTTTTTCACGTATATTTAATAACTCAACTCATTTTAAAAACATTGTAAATATCCCGTGTATTTGACATGGGTCTAAGTCTAGTATGGTATTATTCAAGAATGTTAATTTAACATATTTAAAAACTAAAACAATATGCAATTTTTTACGTTTGTGATCACCTCGTTTTTAATTATTTTTAATCATTTAATAGATGTTTTAAATATTAATTAAACCTTATTAGTTGAGAACTTATTATTTTGAAAAATACGTTAAACTATGAGGTAACTTACATGTACCTATACTATATTACCACATAATGAATTATTACTTATAACAAGTTAACCCTGTATAACGACGGTGATAATACGGTACCCGCATAACACGTGAGTAAAAAACCTATAACAAAAGTCTATCTCAAAGCCCTTATGTGGCCATCTTCAAATATTGCCATGTAGGATTTTATCCTATATGCATCTCCATATTTTGCTTCACTATATTTATCCCATTTCATGTCATATCCACTTTGGCATTTAATTTTTTTTAACCATCTTAACATTATTATCCAACTTATTGTTTAACCCTAATCACATACCATTAATCCCCAAAATCAAAATTGACAGTTTTTTTTTAATTAGTTTGATTATAAATGGTAAAGGGAAATATAAACGAAATTAAAAATCATATAAGAATAGAAAGTTTGTTAGGTTACAAGAATTTCACAAAAAAATATGTCCATTATTCACTGAAAAATTATTTTTTTATATTGATGTTTTGTTGAGTTATTTATTAGAACTTTAGTCAGCTCGTGCAATGCACGGGGAAAAACTAGTAGAGATATGTTTACAAAAAATATTCATATGACTAAAATTCACATAGGCCTAAATATGCCTAAAAAGGAGATCCCAAGACACATGACAATATCGAATGTGAAGATTAGGAAGAAGAAATAATGAAATCCATGTATTAATATTTGAGTTAATTAGACATATTTAGGGTTATGGATTATGGGGTGGGTTAGATTGAGAACAATTCTTCCAAAAAGGCCAAAATAACAATTAACTACATTGTATGAGCAAATGTGGTGGTGGGGGTGAGGGGGAAGAATGCCGGTAATATAAATGCGATATGCTGTTGTTTGATTTGTGACGTCGGCTTATCAATCAACAATTATGGTGTAAAAATAGCATTTACGTGTATGGATAAAAAAAATAGCTTGTGATCAAACCCTTAAGGGGTATATAAATAGTACCTATAGGGATCTTTAGAAAATACGGAGTAAATAAAATCAGTATGCAAATCAATCAATCTTTAATTTATATAAACCTTTGGATCATCTCCAATGGTCGGTGTTAACACTTAACACCGGTTTTTTCCACCTTTCGCGCCGAACCACAAATTGAAATGGTCGGCTGGAGGGTTGAGGTGAAAGTCAAGGTGAACGCCCAAAGTAATCGGGTTAGTGCTGGGGATGGCGAGGTGGAAGCATTTTTTTTTTTTTTATTGTTACGTTTGAGAAAATTTAAAAAGTCATATTCTTTTTTCGTTACCGGTGTGAACGGGAGGTAAAATTTATTTGAAAGCTGACCTACCAGCTTAAAAAAGTAGCTTTAAAATTAAGTTCGGCGTAAATGGTTGGAGATCGTCCTAAGGAAGGGGTGTATTAGTAGGGGCCTTTTTTCAACTCATTACATACTAATCAGCTTTTTTCAATTTATCACACATTAACCAACAAAATCTTAAGGTTTAACCTTTCAATTTTGATATTTACTGCGATTTGGGCAAAATCACGTTGCAATGTGTCGAAAGGATAATAATACAAGAGAAATGCTTGGTTGACAAACTAATTACAAACAAAAGTTTACAAACAAATCTTCCACCAATCATATCAAGTCATTTTTTCTCTTTCTTCATTCTTTTTCTTTGTTGATTTGTCCACATCACACGTCACATGTGTTTGTAAATATTTGTTTGTAATTAGTTTGTATATCTAACATTCCTCATAATACAGAGCCTCCTATATATAGTTTCATAAAAAAAATAAAATAATAATTCTTCACTACAATTGATGAAAGAAAAACTATTAATATATGAGATGAGATGAGAGAAAGAGAGATCAAACTTAATGTTGTATCAGAAATATTAAAAAGAACCTGTATTTTGTGGATTTAGCAGGGAACGTTGTTAGCGGGACATCAATGGTCCTGAAGATTTAAAGATCTCGGTGGTTAGTAAAATGGCTCGAATAACGTTTACATGAAATGCACAGCCGATGCGAGTGAAGATAAGGCGAAACAGTGTGCAAGTGTTAAATTGACTAGACTGAAAGATGGCGATAGTTGCGGCCTTGCCATTTATTTGAGTACATTAAGCAGCTTCTAGTTTTCCTTTACTTGCGGCCTTGCCGCAGCTTCTAGTTTTTCTTTACTTCGGCCATTTTATTTCCCGGCCTAGTCCACAAAAAATGTGTTTAATGGATGATTTTGGACACCTCTTTCTGCCACTGAAAGATATAAGGGCGGCCACCAACAATTTCACCGACAAGCCGATTGGAGGTGGTGGGTTTGGAATGGTTTACAAGGGTGTACTTCATCTCCAGAACGGACAGAGAATGGTTGCTGCATTTAAGCGCTTAGATCCTAGATATGGACAAGGGGAGGTCGAGTTTTGGAACGAAATAATGATGCTAAGTGACTTAAAACATAAAAATTTGGCACGGCTTCTCCATTTTTGTAATGAGGATAATGAGAGAATCATTGTGTACAAGTATATGTCTCGTGGGAGTCTTGATAGGTATCTAGGTGTCTCAAGCCTCACGTGGCCTCAACGTCTTTTCATATGTCACGGGGCAAGTAAAGCAATTGCCTACCTTCATGATCCGAAGGAGTCACACCAGAGGGTAGTTCATCGAGACTTGAAAAGCTCAAATATCCTTCTGAGTGATAAATGGACTCCTAAAGTTTCGGATTTTGGCCTTTCGAAAATCTGTCCCGCTAATGGACCTCGTTCATATGTCTTATCTAATGGTGTAGGTACACTAGGATATTGTGATCCCGTGTATTTTGAGACAGGTGTCCTATCAAAAGAGTGTGACGTCTATTCTTTTGGGGTGATGCTGTTTGAAGTGATGTGCGGAAGATTATGTTATGTTTATGAGAAAGATAAGGCCGGAAGCATTTTAGTGCGGTCGTGGAAAAATTGTTATGATGAAAATAGATTATATGATATTATTTTTCCAGCTCTTAAGGAAGAAAAAAATCAGAAAGCTTTGTTTATCTTTTCCGCCATCGCAAGCCGATGCTTAAATAGAGATCATAAAAAAAGACCAACTATGGTTGAGATCGTCTATGAACTTGAAGCTGCAATTCATCACCAACAACACGTAAGTTTCGATATAGGCAGAGAACTTGAAGCTCCAGTTCATCACCAACGGGTAAGTTCCGAGATCGTCAAAGAGCTTGAAGCTCCAATTCATCACCAACAGGTAAGTTTCAAGATCGTCAAAGAACTTGAAGCTCCAATTCATCACCAACCGGTAGGTTTCGAGATCGTCAAAGAACTTGAAGCTCCAATTCATCACCAACTGGTAAGTTTCAAGAATGGCAAAGAACTTGAAGCTCCAATTCATCACCAACAGGTAAGTTTTCTTTCATATCGAGTATTACAAATTCAGATCTTATTTTTCAACCAATAGGAGTTGACGCCCAATATTTTTTTTCTACAGAACAATGCTGATCAGCACCACGCCATTGTCCCCATGATACCAGTGTCCAACCAAATTCCAGAAGAGTTTCCTCACTTTGAAATTATATCGACAGATATAACGTTGGCCACTGACAACTACATAATCGGACGTGGTGGCTTTGGAAAGGTACGTGAGCATGGGAGCCTCGATCTTCATCTAGGTGATGCTAGTCTCACATGGAACCAACGCCGGTCAAAAGTTTTCTCAGTGGATAACGAACAACCAGATCTTATCTCTGATATTGGAGGTACTCCAGGGTATCATGAGACCGACATTCTATCTCCCGGGTATCATGATCCCCTGTACTCCAGGGTCCAAAGTTTTCTTTTAGTGTTGTTGTTTCAGTTACTCAGTGATGCTAATCTCACATGGATCCAACGCTGGTCAAAAGTTTTCTCAGTGGATAACGAACAACCAGATCTTATCTCTGATATTGGAGGTACTCCAGGGTATTGTGATCCCCTGTATCATGGGACCGTTTGGTACTTTCTTATAGTGTCGCTTGTGTCACTCGTTAAAATTTTTTGCATTAATTATGACGAAGATAAAAGAATCAAGAATTTATTGCCTGGATGGAGAAAGTACTACGAGGATAAGCGATTAGGTGACCTTCCATTGTTACAAGTGGCTTAACTTAACTTGTACATATATGTTTTAGTTTAGTTTAGTTAGTTTTGGCTTCACTTGTATATGTAAGTATTACAAGGTTGTTAGATTAGTTAGAGGTGGTTAACGAATTTGTGTATATAACCTTTTTGTATCATCCTCATATCTAATTAATCAAATGAGTGGGAAGATTCCCAAATTTTTCAGAATTTTTATTGGGTCCGTGTGTCCTGTTATAGGTGGTAAAAAATCTCCACATACTACTACTACATGGCAATAAAGGATGATGTCAAAAAAAGCTGATGTGCAGCCTTAGCACACATACTTGCAGTCAGTCGTCATCTATGTGTTTTATTATACGGTATGTATGTCTACAGTATTGTGTATGTCAAAGAAAAGAGAGAAAAGCCTGATTCATTCTTCTCCATACTCTTCTTTCTTCTCTGAAAACATTAACTCTCTTTCTTTCACGCATCCAAATGTTGTTGTTTTTTTTTTGGTAGATGATGAAAAGTGCACAAAGATAGTTTGATAAAATGCTTGAATGAAAATTCTAATCCAGTTATGATTTATTCATCATTCTTTTTATAATATTTGAATTAATTAATACGTTAAAAAAATCAGATTTATTTCAAATACTATCTACACCAACAACAGTTTCATTCATTCAAAGTGTTTGATGAAATGTTTTAGTGGCAAAATAAAGACTTTTTAGTTCATATAATAATCATTTACAGTAATAGTTAGCTGGGTGTTTGTTATTGTTTGTTTCTTTATTTCTTTTGGTTTGTTGTGATTCTAATTTGTTATTTACATGGTTTTTGTTTTTGTAAAGTGATGGTAAAACAAAAACAATTTTAAAAAAACTGCCAGGTAGCCTTCCCTTCACTTCATTAACATCTCCGTCATCAAGCGTACAACCCCCAATCCCTATCCCTATCTTTATTATTCTAAGATATATCATTCAAGAAACATATAATTAAAGAAAGATGGGAAGCAGATCAATCACCCCTTCAAAAATCCCAAATCAATTAATCAATCTATACTCCAAATCCATATTTTGTCTTTTTCAACTTGCACATGTTTTTAAAAAGTTTGTTTTTCTCATCATGATTCTCATTGTATAAATTTATTTCATGTTGAAACTTATAAATTATGTCTCTTACTATCATT
>JAOEHQ010046099.1:0-11821 GCA_025447715.1 Asclepias incarnata
ATTCATGTTTTTTCTTTGATTTATGTAAAATCTGATAATGACCTTTAAAAGTATACAATCCATGGATTCATCTTCTTGTTTGGTTTCCTCTTTTTCTTTTTTCCCTCTGATTTTGGTTTTGATTTATTGCAGGACTAAGTAGTTGCCTTCAAGGTGTTTGATGTTATGTCTTAAAGAGAGAGTTGTATGTGAACAAGGTAATCATCTTCTCTGATTTTGGTTTTGGTTTACAATAGTAATAACAAATGTATATAATCTGTTTCATTCATAATTAAAAGAATGTTTCATATGTATTTAGGTATTTTTAAATACACTTTTCCTGTATATGGACAGACCTTGAGCAAACGTAATTTCATTGGAAGCACCCCCATTTTGGATAGTATTCATATTTTAATGTGCTTTCGCCTGGTCTAATTTGGAGTTGCTTTTCATATATGATTCAGTTAGGATGTCTTTTTATATTGTACCGTTTGTTGGTTGGTCTTTTAACCAATGAAGAATGAACATCCCTTTCTTTTATTTGAGACTCATTGGGTTTTTATTCATTTTGCCTAAAGGTTTTTTGGTTTTCTCATCACAAGTGTATAATTAGTTTGTATTGCCTGTCAACTGGATATTCCATCATTTTCTGATTGGCATAGCTGATTAATTGAAGACATGCTTAAAACCACTTGAAGGGCTTAACAAGTCAGGAACATTTCCTGACAACTTAGGGTTCAATGGAACTGTTGGTGATACAACACAAGATATATCAGTGCCATTAGCAACTTTAACAAATTGGGTATAGTTTAGTAACATGCAACTAAAAGTAAAAGGTATGTGCTTTACCAATTTACTGACCATCTTGATGAATGCGTTGGTGATGCAGGTAGCGACCAGGTTGTTACCAATGGTTCGACGACTTATAGCATCTCAGAAGGTTCCATAGTCCTACATTCCGATACAAGTATGACATTGCATGGAAAAATGCATCATTCTCTTGGCCTAAAAATACATGACGCTGGAATAGATTTGGTTCAATCATACCCTTTTTGTTGCGAATATCATTGATGTACCCCTCTATTTTTAAGGCTAACATTAAGTTTTATGCAAAATTGTGTAGGCAGCTCAGTGAACCTACAAAGCCCCTGTAGCAACATCCCACAGGCATCGATAATTGTGGGAACAACCTATATCAGGTCATTTCTAATACATGTCAAAAAAAAAAGGGGCAGTTTTAGTTCACCCTTTTTTTTTTGTTCCTTTTTCTTGAGCTTTATAAATTACCAATGTTTTGAATATGATTAAATAACTATAGAACTAAGATGTAGGATAAATGATAAGTTAGTTTCACAAAATAATCGTAACATAGCAGATTGACAGCTCAGATGAAAAAGCCATCTCGCCGTAAAACTTCCCCTCTTTGCTGGTTTCCACGCAAGAAGGGGATTCCTACCTTACAAGAAAATTACAGTTACTTCAGGTAGTGTAACATATTTGGTCTTTTTATTCACTGAATATAGTCTAAAAAGGCCAACCATATGATTGTTTTTTATCGTACGTAGATCATACGGTGCAAGCCCTGGACTCCTTTCTGATACAATGAAGACTGTCTTTTGGGCCATGTTTGAAACAACCCCGTACTGGGTCATGGTGGGAATTTCAAGCTATCAGGTGTTTATGCAACAAAGTCTTATGAAAGTGAAGGAAAAAAAAAACGGAATAAGAAACTTTTTTGTACCCGTTTGACTTAGTAGAGATGAAATATCACCTGAATATTGCAAAACTTGCAATGTAGCCATGGTATTAAAACCGTGCAAAATCTACCGCAAGAGATTTATTTTTCTGTTTATCCTAATTAGAGTTTTAGTGAGGATTAGATGTTGCTTAAACCTTGCAAATGCACTTGCAAAATGTCTGCACTCTCCTCTCAATGGACACGCATTGCAATTTGGTTTTGTCTTTGTACAAAAAACCTGCAGCAGTTACGTATTTACGTTAGAGTCAAGTTAGGGAGGTGCTTATATTTCTTGTGTATACATCCTTACCTTCCCAAATGTAATCATCTGGTAATGTAATTCATACCTGTCGATAAATCAAATAAAGAAAGTGTCATAAATATTCTAATGTTCATCTGATGGTGGTGGTGATGATGTTTATATGTATAGTATCAATTCATAAAAACTTTTTGCATACAGAGTTCTCTGGTCAAGCTTGCACAGTCGTGGCCAGAGATACTGTTGAATTGACTCCATAATTGGATACCTGTGTAGAAACCAAAGTGTTAGTGTTTCTTTCATATATCCAGGAGTTTGCATTGGGCTTAGTGCTTACAGCTCTAATAGATGCAATTGAAGAGACTCGGGAAGCGGTTGCAGGGGTACCCATCCAAGTCTTACAGCTATGCGTCCCACATTTGTGTCAACCTAATTGAAAGGTCATGCCAAAGTTTTATGACTTATGAAGATAATAATAACTTAATTAAATGATTGACTTTCTAAAATATAATGCTTACAGGGAAAGCAAGATGGTGAAGTGTTAACAGACGGATACACTCCACGCTTTTCAAGCCCAGGCCTTTAAAGCTTAACAGATACTCCCTAAATCAGAAAAGTATTAATGCTCTTATCGACAGCATATAGCCTACGTTTTGTTTCAACATTGGACTCAAGTGATGGACTCATTTTAGATAATGATGTTCAACGTGCAAGGGCTTACTTGGCTTTGTCAGGCGGAACATCTCTTAACCATTCAAGGTCGATGCTTCCATGGTCTTCAACTAGCCGGTCAAGCATGTCCTGTACCAATGCAACTAATATCAAAATCTGTACGTTTGTTTAAGGACTTCAAATCTGTAACTAGAATTTAACATGGCATGCCAGATGCCATAGAGGTGGCAAGATGGGTGGGTCGGGTGGGCTGGTAGTTGGTCAAAATAGGTTCAGGTGAAAACAGGTAACTTTAAGGGTTGGGTCAGGTTCTGTCACAAACTTTTTGTTCCATTTTCTTGAAGTTGACAAATAATTGATGCATTAAAATATGATTTACAGAAAATCAATTATTATTTTTGAAGAAAAGCTGTTTAAGAGGTTGCAAGCATTTGAATACACTTGGGTGACTTTCTACCTGTTGAACCCATTTGACCTGTATCATTTGTATCAAGTTTTTGAAGTTTACACATTCGATGCATTATAATATAACCCGAATTGAAACTGCCACCTGCCTCTTATACTAATTTCAAAATGCTTCTAGGTGAATGAAATGTCAATACCTTAATTCTTGCGGCTAGCCTATTGTTCATACCCCTTTCCTTGATAGAATCTGCAACGTCATCAACGTTTGCAGCCCTTACTGCCTCATAGTCCAAAGAATCCATTGTGTCCGGTGTTCTCTCTCTCTTCTGTTTGACTTCAGCTTCCAATCTTAGGTTATCCCATTCAACTTTAATCTGTTCCTTCCCAGTTTTCCCTTTCTTAACTTTAGAAGTATCATTCAAGTTAAATTTAAGCACCTTGTGTGCTGTTTCACCTGAAGCTTCAATGATGTTGCTCTGAGTGGATTTGGGTGTCTCTGCTGATACTTTTGTTAAATCAATAACTTCTTGGATCTCACAGTTAATGCATGTGTTGGAGGATTTTACTGATTCCTGTGAACTTATTGACTTGACCATCTGAACAGTAGTTTGACTTGCAGATTCTGCTGATAGTCTGCTTTCTTCACTTGCTGACTTCTTGTTTTGAGCTTGAATAAGCTTTCTTTCTTCTCTGACCTCAAAGGATTCAACTGCCGAAGCTTCTAAAGTGCAAGTGTTTCGCAACTCATGCTCTTTAGCAGAAAGTGTATGTTCAGATGAATCTGCTGCTAGTTGTTGACTGTATGTTTCATTAACAGTTGTGGGTCCTTGCTTGTGCAGCATCTCTATAAAAGAAGTGTACCCATCAAGAGCAGTAGATTTAGACCCGTCCTTTTGTTCTCTAGAGTTGTGCACGGAGGACGATCCTAATCTTTCTGAGTCATGAACAATTGAAGATTGTACAGAGCTTGGAGATGTATGTACCGAGTCTTGTGAAGAATGTATATCATCAACTTCTGTTTGATCCATAACTGATTCCTTGTACACTGCTGAATCTTTTTCAGATATTTCTAGAACTTCACATTCTGAGTTATCATTTAAGTCAAAATTAATGACACTATTTTGAGAAAGTTCATTGATATTGACAATTTCTTTTTCTTCACATGGATCAGCATTCTGCAGCATCATAGAACCACGGTCTTCATCTTCTTGGCATGGTTCTTTAACAGACATGATTGATTCCTCTTCATGGGGTGCTTCACTGCTTCTTTTTGACTTGAGTGGATACCGTGCAGCAAGGGACATAAATGCTGAACTGCAAAGGTGAGTAACGTTTTTAGATTTTCTTGATCAGAACCATAAAGTGAATTCTTTTGTGGTTAATGGCGGTTGTATCTTACCTGGATAGATGATCTGATACATTCTGGGTTAGGAAAACCCCAACAACTGAATCTAAAACGGATCCTTTCCACTTAGAGAAGCGTCTGTCCCCTGCAAAACTCGCGTCAGCGTTTAAGATTAGAATCATTCAAATAATAATCTTAACACTGAAATCTTATGAGAACACACATAATAATGCATGCACGCACAGAATTCTGACCTTGCACAAGATGCATTCGTGCTATGAACGATTCTGCACGACCACGAAATACTTTGCGTTCTTCTTCCCACCATTTTGCTTTTGCCTCATCTGTTCCATCTATTCCTTCACTGTTTATATCTTCTAGTAGAAGCTTCCAGACTCTAGCCGTCTCATCATCAAGTTCAACTTTAGGTCGTGGCTTTCTCTTCTTAATATAAGGAACCAGAGTCCCGTCTCGCTGAAATACAACAAGAGCATTCTTCTCATGGTATCCCGACATGTATGGTATAACTGCATTCCTGTATTTTTCCGCCACCTGTCTGTTGATATTTAGCTGCTCAAAATGGTAAATTAGTTTCTCAACATCGTATGTACTTTTGCATCTTAAGCTTGGATTAGAACCTGCATTAAACAACACTAGGAACTCAGAATAATCATACATAAAGAATTTCTTGTTTTTTATAAGAATTATAAATGATGGTATATACCTATATGGTTTGTGAAGTACTGTTGGTAATGATAGAAAGGCGGCACCAAAGATTTTTTCTTGGTTACCAAACTAAGTTGAAATTCTGTAGCATGGGCTTCCATATATGTAGCCTGCTGATATCTGCCATCTATCATTCCAGCAAATGCAACCGGGTCATGCGCCATCCTGAAAACCGTGGTTTTCTTCTTTCTTGAGTTCTGCATACCATTGTCTTTTGGCATTTCAGGTGCTTTACTAGCGCTTGTAGTGGCTATCATACCACTCTGCTTCTTCCTGATTCTCCTTTTCTTACCTATGGCAGGTAACTGTATGCCGTTGCTGCCACTGTTATAGTTAGTGAACTTTGATAGATATGTTTCCTCGTCACTAATTCCTAACGCATTCCCATCAAATAGTGTAACTCCATCCATGTTCCTTGAAAATCCCTCTTTTGATCCCTGTGCTTCTTTTCCTTTATTTAAATATGCACTTGTACTGCAATTGGATTCATTTGGACTGGGTACGCTACTCTCTCCTTTATCATGAGTTTCTTGTAAGAAATTTATCTTACATGTTGCTTTTGTGCTCTTTTTTGATACCCCTCGTGGTAGCTCAGCCTTGCTGGGGGTGATAGGGCCTGGAGACTCACTGTTAAGTACTTTTTGGAAATTTTCCACAACTTCACTTGTCGAGCATGTTGTTTTGTCAGCCGTGTGTTCAACTTGTGTCTTTTCAACCATTACTTCAATCTGTTGCTCAGGCTCATCAAAGTCGATCTTTCTCTTGCATGTTTTCTTGGTCTGTTGATTTGTGCTTGTGCTTGGATCGACGGTCCCACTCACATCCTCCACTGTGGGCGTTTCTGTGGATTTTTCAATCCCCTTTTTCCTGACATATTTCCTCTTTCCTGTGCTTGAATTGATGGTCCCACTCACATCCCCCACTGTGGGCGTTTCTGTGGATTTTTCAGTCCCCTTTCTCCTGACATATTTCCTCTTTCCTGTCGAGGTAGCACCGGGATCTGGGGTTTCTGGTTTTGGGGTTGCGGGCTTCTTTGCTCTTTTGCGCTGACCTTCTATAACCACTTTTGGTCTGTGCTTTCTTCTTCTTTGTTTCGGTTGTGGCGTTTCATTCAAATTGGTCTGTTCAGTCAATCCTTTTTCCATGTCTTGATTCACTGAAGCTAGTGTAGAAACATCAGCCTGTGAATGTTCATCAAGATTTGCCATTTCTTTATCCGCTGCAAGATTCAGATTCATTCTTTCATTCTCATTTGAATTCACTATTTCAGATTCAACCTGTTTATGCTGCTCTGCTCTTCTGTCATGATTTGGTGTCACCTGTGTAAATCCGAGGGACAGGCCTGTGCTCACGTACGCTTCAATGACTGTTTGTGGTGGCAAGTTTAGATCAGATAAGTAGTTACCATAGTCTACCTGCCCATCTACACCACCACACAAAAAATTAAACATTAATTTAATGCATTACCATAAACAAAGTGAGATTCATTTACAACTAAATAATTAAAAACCCAAAACAGCATGATCATGATGGTGCTTACATTGTTGTGTATCGATAGCATCACCAATATTGCCAACTTTTCCGATCGTAGCCATTGCAAGCAGATCTCTAAAAGACACGTCAGTATGCCATCTATCCACTTCATCCATGGAAAGCTTATTATTATTATTATTATTATTATGTATTCCAATATTAAAATCAATCATTTGACTTGTTGACCCCAAACTACTTTTCCTCGCAGAAGTTTCTTCATATATGGTCTCATCGAATGGAGTTCCAAGCCAGTTTTTCCCCGTCATATTCGAGTCGGATTGATCTATGTACACTTGATGAGAACATGAACTTTCTTCCTCTTTATCCATTTATAACACTAAAAATTCGATTTTCTTTCTTCCCAAAATAAGTTACTACTAATTATTTTTTATTATTATTATTATATATGTGATTTAGCTTCACATCAATCCCACCGTCTTCAAACATTATTCTGCAATTTGGTCCATCATAATTTTAATTAGGATGTTAATTAAACCAGGTTTGATAAATTTATACAAAATCTACTCATAAATTAAAAAAAAAAACTAGCAGATCTTACAATACAATGATATTAGTGTTATATAAAATGTAAAGGTAAAAGTTTAAATAATTATACAAACAAGAAAACGTTAAAGACAGAAGATGAAGACTCAACAAATTCTGTGTAAAAAGAAAAAAAAGAAACCAGTGTGATCGGCTGTATTGATGGCCGGAAAGACAAAAATGACTAACCTCGGTGATCGGAGATATGTATTTTATGGTTGTAGATCTATTTCAGTCGGTGGTCGGCGAGATAAATTAATGGGAAAGCAATGTTCCTGTCGATTGATGAGAGAGATATAGAGAGAAGCTGACTGACTAAATATATTTAGTCATTGCCCTTTTTCAGCAAGTTTATAGGTGGAGTTCTCCGGCGAAAGTAAGTTGTTATTCTAGACAACGAAAAGTTAGTTATATTCTGTTGGTGAGAGGTCTTATACTAGTGAATTAAATACACTAGTATAAGATTCAAACTGTGAATGAATGAATAAAGAAAGGATATATATGATATTTTAAAAGTGGACCCACCAATTAACATATTAAAAGTTAAGGATCTATAAAAAGGAAAGCATCCGTGCAGTCAACTACACGGAATTTAGTATATAACTAAATTTTAAGAGCATCTCCAATGATTGGTTCGTGAAAATTTTATTTTGTTTCCTTTCACGTTACATCATTATTTATCTCTATCTACTTTTCACAAACTTATTTTAATATATAATTTTAAAAATAATATTATGTTTGACTTTCAGAAAAGGCATACTAAGAAGTTACACCACTATAATTCTACATTTAGTGTTGAACAATGGATTTATTGACATCAATTTATTGATACAAAAGTTAATATACTATTTTTATTTTTATTAACATGTATGTTCTATTAACTAATAATAACTAATATTTATCGTTTAAAAAAAATATATATGTTCTAACTTGTTATATCACATACGGGTAAACGGAATTTTTCCCCCCATATTAACATATTACACCACATGTTTTATAAAATCAATTATTTGATATAAAAGGTAAAACATTTGATGTGAGGATCTTTCAAAAAGCTTACAATTCAACTCAAAAAGATTACTTCAATATAATGACGAGTTTTATTACACCTCTCTTCTAGAATAGGGTTTAGAATCTGCGTCATTTACATAATTCTCCTATCTTCTTTCATTTCATCGTTGCTATATGTAAGTTTGAGAGTTAATAGCTTAATTACATGTGAAATAGTTACGTGAAAGAAATTCAACATTAATACATATATATCTACTCGTCCTATATAAAACAAAATCTTATTATCATTTAACATTAAGCAACACCAATATGAAAGCAGGATGCCACCTTTTCCGATGATTCAATAAAAGTAACCAACTACTAACTTCTTAGACCTTTGCCCACGCCCGTGTCATTTAACCGACAAGCTTGTCGGTTTTTAGAACCGTTGGCATGGCCATGTCATTTTTACTCGTCGCTTTGGATAGTTTGGATAAACGACGAGCAATTGAATGAGGTGTGGGCGCGAGCCAAATAAAATTAAAAAAAATTACTCCATTTTCAAATGGATATATATATATATATGACCGTTTGTTTTTGTTAAACCTTTTTACCACGATAAATAAACATTCATACTTTTATTTACACTTCAATACTACCACAACTATATATATATATAGCGTAAATGGATTCGAACCTCGGTTACGGCTCCAATATGGAGGCTTTTGTGACGGCGGAAACGGCTATTGATCCGGAACACACACTCATTGTTCCTGATTAATGACGGCCACATACTCATTGTTCCTGATTATTTAGATGAAAAGGATGAAAGAAAAGCTGATAATATTCTTTATTATTAATGTAATTTTATTTCTATTAATGTATATATTTAATGTAAGGTTTTTATTAGTACAATGTTTGATTTAATAATATAATGATCTTATATCATCACCTCGAAATTCTCCTTCAACAAACGCCATACTCGTATATAGCACGTACTGAATACTAATAATACGTATATACCAGCTAATTAACCCGGGTTTAGTTTTGCTAATATCATATATCATTATAACTTTAACAATAATGAATTAACTAATACAAAGCCATAAACAAAAATATACCTAGATAAAAAATGAAAATTTTAAACATGATGTCATATTTTATAAAACATAATCTCATATTGCCACATTGGATTTTTTTTTTAAATAAACCTTCTAGAAACAAGTTTGCGTTATTATATATATATATATACTAGCATGGTACCCGCGCAATGCGGCGGCGAACAACGGTCTGGTGGTGGGCGACTGGTGGTGATGGCGGCGTCAAGTAGTGTATGTAATTGATGTAAATATGGTAGTGTAAATATTTTAGGAGTTAATGGATAAATGATGTAAATAGGTAAGAGGGACATATTGGTCATTTCGCATATCCAAAAAATATAACTTTTCAACATGAGTCTATAATTTTTATATAGTAATATAGATATCTACTCGTATTATATAAAGTTCAATTTTAGATACATATAATTAATAAAGTTTTAAATAATTTTATTATTGTATTTAATACATAATTTATCATGAAAAATTAAAGAGTAATAATTAATTAGAATATAATAAATAAATACTCCATCCGTTTCAATTTAAATATCCTATTTTGACTTTTTGAGTTTTTTTGTCAACTTTGACGGTAAATATTTTTGTTTGTTTTATATAATTACTTGATGAAAGTTATACCAATGAAAATACATTTAAAACTCAATTCATTCATATATTTACATCAAGTATTATATACACCAAAAAAACATATATACGGTCAAAGTTAAAACAAAGACCCAAAATATCAAATTTAGACATTTAAATTAGAACAAAAAAAATAAATATTAAATATATAATAAATAATTAATTACTTTAAAACAAACAAAATAATAAAATAAATAAATATTATAATATATTAAATGTATTATAACGTAGTATAGATATTATACAAATGCATGCATGGATGCATGAACATTTGTGAAATATGTTAGCTACGTACGTACACTTTTCTCCATTTCAATTTAGTATATTTTTTAATCCCACTAGACGTGTCGTGTCGTGTCATGAACTTATAGTTATATAATAATAATATAATATGTCAAGTTGTTGTACGTCGTGAAATGATTTTGGTTTTGAAAAGGATAAGGGGTAAAATCGTACATTTCAGATTTCTTGGATTATTCAAGGAAAAGATAACAGATATGGAGTTTAGCTCAGACTAACCATATAATCATATATATGTGATGAGTGTATCTATCAACACTTGCCAACACTTTACTAGCCATGCGCCACGTGGTGTTATCTTGGATGTTTTTTTTTTTTTTATATATAATTTTTTTATATTTATATTATCCCTAATATACTTACATCTAATTATTATTTTTAGACACAATTAAGATAAAATTTGATTAAAAAAAGGATTTTTCTAATGACAGCCCTTAGGACTGTCAATAACTTGCATAAAAAACTTGTACCTTCCATATCAAAGCCAACTCCTGAATTTTATGATAAAAGTACAAATATTTTATGTACGTTAATGACAGCCTTAAGGGCTGTCATTAGCAAAACCCTTAAAAAAAACATGGACCAACCCATGCTTTAAATACATTATATTCCAATTACAATTATCGATTTTTAAGTAAAAGTAATAATGATACTTTGTACATGTCTGAAATTGTATGCAACATGTAACAAAAAAGATTCATAGCAAATACAAAAGTTTTGATAAGGATATAAGAAAATTGACTAAGTGATGAATTGATTTTATGTAGTTTTAAATATGCATTTTAAACACAATAATCATCGTTTTTGTGATTAAAAAAAGTAATAATAATTTTTATAAAAAAAAAAAAACACACTTAAACATTGTTAATGACATTTTCTTAGAATCGTCACTGAAATTTTATTATATGCATAATTAGTGATACTTTGTGTATAAATCAATAATTTCTTAGATTTTTTAAGCACAATAAACAATATTTTATGCATACAATTACATGTTAGTGACCATTCTTAAAGCCGTTATTAACGAAACCTATAAATTAAACCATTCAAATATAGTTTTTAGAGCTTTGTTGATTGAAACCTAATAGATTGTTTTTAATATGAAATGAGATGATCGTCGTTTCTATCAAATGTTGATCACAATAAAATGTACATAGTAGAGCTAACTAGTGAGTTATGTATAACTAAACTTTAATATGTTTCATCTTTTTCAAAATTAATCATAAGGATTTTTCGATCTCTCGAGAGTATACAATTCGCATTACGTTGTTTGATTTTGTTCATGTCGTTTACAAAAAGAGAATTCATTTTTATAATATGCTTTAATTTACCTTGTACGCATGTAACATAAATTTAAAATAAACACAAGTCCATTGAAATACATTAAATTTATATTGTACTAGGTTAGACCCCGTGCGTTGCACGTTTATATCTTATTTAATATTGATTCCGCGTAAAATATATAAAGTAAAAACAGTCATAGAAGTTGAGTTGAATGATTATATATATTATAAAATCATGGTTGGGGAACTCGTGACTCGGGATCGGATCGGCGAGGGGGGGAGTCACGAGTTTTTGAAAACTCGGATCGG
>JAOEHQ010046100.1:0-11820 GCA_025447715.1 Asclepias incarnata
TATCTGTTAAATGTAAAGTTAATTCCTCTTAACTTTACATCTCTTTTATCAGCTTCATTCTTCGACTTCAGCTGATCTTCTGATGATTACATTACCCATATACAATTCAAAACATGGTTACTGTTCAATGAACAGTAACCATGTAGTTATAGTATATATACATCATTTTGCAAATTTTAACATAGTTGATTGTTAGTTGAAGTGGTAAGGTGTGCCTGCTATTAAACCAAGAGTCACAGGTTCGACTTTAATCATTTTTATTGACCCAATGCATGCATGTGCCATATGCCCATATCTGTGTTTCCTTCGATCCACACTTTTTGATATATGATTAATTAAATATAATATAATAATAATAATAGTAATATATAAAAGGTTTTTTTAGATAATATACATTAAATAATTTGGTATAATATAAAACATAATTTTGATAGATAATTATTTTTTTTGTTTTGTCAACTTTTAATTAATGTTTAATTTTTAATTGTTTTTTGGTTTTGTAGAATTAAATATATTTTTTCTTTATTTTTTTTATAAAGATTTTTGGTTTATCTTCTCATTTTGGGTCATGGTTTTAAATAAACTGAATACGTTTTTTTCTTTCTACATCTAATTATGTCGGATATTACGCTTTCATTGGTTTTTGTTTCCTATAATTATTTATGCAAATGATTATTATATCTTATGTTGTTATACAACGATGTATCTAATAAGTTTATATTAATATATAATTTTTGGTAGCTGTCAACTTTGTTTTATTAATGCTATCAAAGTGTCGACGATGTTATTGAAATGTCGTCTTTTTCATTAATAAAAATATAATTATATTTTGTGTTGCTATTTTATTTTATTTATACATTGTTTTATTCGTATATTTTTATATGTTATGTAGGTATTTAACTTATAATAACATATTTTATCATTGTTTTCAAAGTCGTTATTTGCATTAACAAAAATATTATCATATATTATGTTGTTATCTCACATATAATAATAAAGTATTATATATCTGTTATCAAAGTGTCAATATTTTGGTTAATGTAATTGTTGGTAAGACATTATATTATCGTTATCCAAGTGTAGTTATTTGCATTAATAAATTATTATTATATGTTATGTTCGTATATGATGTTATATCATTGTTATCAAATGTCATTGTTTGCTTTAATATAAGCATTATGTTGCAATCAACTGCCTTTTAAATTAACAAACAAGAATACCCGCAGCAGCGCGCGGGCATAATCTACTTGTTTGTAACGTTTGTAAAAGGGAAAGACAAAACGCATCACTTTTTACGAGTTTGTAAAAGGGAAAGACAAAACGCATCACATTTCACGGCATATGCTTGACTTAACGGCCAAATAGACGGCCGTCAGAAATAGGTACCGTCCGAGTGGAAATTTGCAACTTGGAGTATGGTCCGAGTGGAAAAACAAAAGTTTAGTATACTTCAGATACCATCCGTGTAATTTACTCTAGATTTAATAATAAAATCTTTAGTTTTAATTGGGTTAAAAAATGACATAATCAAATCTTAATTTTATGAAATCGAGCCTTGGGACAAAATATCATTTCTCTTTTTTTTTCAAATCTTCTGACGCCATTTTGTTGGGTCATATAACAATATACTTTACCATACCATCTTTGTATAATACTATGTACGTACCGGTTTATGCTATGCCACTGCGATACTTTGAACTACAAAAAGGATATAAAACCATGAACAAACTTATTATTAGCTCAAGGTTGAAATTACTTTGACAAGTCGGAATCATTTTTAACGACATTGATGGATATGAGTCATAACACAATAATCAAAATGCCCGTTTCACCTATATAGAATTTACAAAGGCAATGTTTGCGAGTGTCGCAAACAATAATTTTAAAGAACTTTTAAACGACCTATGCTAAAGTTAAAGTAAGAAGTGTTCTGTTTCTTTTCCGCACCTGCAATTTCTTTATCAACTTTCACATTACCCTTTGCGTTAACAAAAAATGAAAACAGCAAAAAAAACAAAACAAAACAAAAACGTTCCCACGTTATTACTCTTGCAAAAGATTTAATCATAGCCAAATATACTGACTATGTCCTTTCTATATATCCATCTATACCTATCAGTCTACTCTGTTGATATTTCCAAAGCCTGCGTCTAATCCTTACCATCTAAGCGACTACAACATCACCTTCATCGTCATCCTAACTCTTTATTATTCCATAACCTTGGAAAAGATTTCCCCCCGGTTTCCTGCAATGCTCCTGGCAAGTTTACCCATCTTGCTGCAGACTGAACTTCATTTCCACTCATGTAGTTAAGACCCAAACCTCTGGCGGCCCTGGGCAGCATAGCATTTGTCGTCACTGAATGAATTGCTCCATGCCCCACTCCAGAATAGTTCCCAGACTGAATAAACTCGGGTGAACCATACGAGACAACAGAGCGTTGGCCATTAAAATGAGATAAAACGCTAAATAAACTCTCATCCGCCGCCTGGCAGCCATTCCCAATGTCCTGATTTTGTAGACCGCCAGTCCAACCATCACAAACCACCTCATCATCAGAAAACCAATTTTGGTTTAACCGATAATGGGATGATGCTGGCATTGGAAGGCTGACCACACCATTCTCTGGCCAATCTTGAGCATGATTTGGTGGCAACAAGTGTTCTTGTCTTGGAAGCGAAAACCGGGCCCTTCCATCTGTGAAAATATTTTCTTGAATGTTCTGATGCAATGGCAGTGCTAAGCATATATTCCTAGCAAATAGACTGGGTGCCACCATTGCATCACTCCCAGCTGGATGAAAACCGAGACTAGAAGAAAGCTTTTGTTCATGAAGATGATGAGAACTCTGGGGATCTTTATAAAGAGAATGCAGTAGTAATTCGTTACGATCTTGATTAGCATGCGGATAAAAGAAAGAATCTCCACCTTCGGATGGTCTGCGAGGATAACTTGATTGAACGTGCCCAAGTGACAATTCACTGACAGAAGTGTATCCACAGCTTACAGGTGTCGGTTGATGATAGTACACACTTGGTGGTAGGCTAGCTGACGGCCATATTTCAGTGGCAGCAGAGGCAAGAGGAAATTGCTCAACAACAGGAGCCTCTGCATGAATAGTATTTTCGGTATATTCGACTAGACTACAAGGGATAGCACATGAATCGGCCAAAATATTATTATTAGCATCCATGGCCAATGGGGAGAAGTTTTGGCTATCATTATGCATAGAAATTTGGACCATATGCTGATTCTGAATAGAATGTTGACTACAATCATCTTTATGTTCAACTTCCATGGCGTTTTCATGAGTTTCTGCATTAAGATCTGACTCTGACCGGAACGTTAAATCATCATCTTGTTCTATGTTGACCTTTGTTGGATTCATAAGCCTGTTGTCTAAGGTTGCATTCTCAGGACCATGAAGTAACAAGATTTGACTTTCTTTATCCTGATCCTGATTAGACAAATCCAAAACTGACCTATCATTTGACTTCCTTTTATCTTCCATTTCTTTCCTTAAAGACTTAGCTAGTTGCCATTTGGCAGATTGCCAATTTTTCCAATTTTCAAAACCTAGAGGGAGATCTTTCTTTGCCATAAGCAACCTGTTAAAGAAACAATGAGTATTTTTTTTGTAAAAATGTAACAAAAGTAGTGAATCATAAAAGTTCAAATATGCTACAGGCAGCCATTCAACCCATTTACTTATAAGTGGATCAATTTGGGTTATGCTTTCTCTTTAACGGGTCATATAAGTTGAGCTAAAGGATTTAATTAAACACAAAACAGTTAAATGGATCAAACAGGTTAAAAGTCATCCAAAGTGTATTAAAATGTGCATAAAAATCTAAAAAAAACATTTTAGTTAAATAATGATCAGATTATTTTGTTATTATATAGTTTTTGTAATCCTATTTAGCACATTCTTTATTATAACAAAAAAAAAAGGATTCGTGAGTTGACAACTCGTGCCAGCTCATTTCAAGCCGCACTTCTCAAGTATCCTGATTGAACTGTTACCCTCACTACCCATTTGGCCACCTAAAATATTAATTAGATGATAATTTAGTCGGCAAGGAAGGGCCCGAACCAGTGTTCATGCAGCTTCTGTCTCTCCTCTTCTTCAAACACTTGGTATGGTTGAACACAGAAACTATCAAGATTTCCTAAAACATGATTAAAAGACCTCGGCTGGATGCTTGTGTTAGAGTGTTTCATACTGCTCTTAACTCGTTCATGCTGCTCCTTGCTGACCTGACAAAACCAATGCCACACGATAAAGATAAAAGGAAAAACAACATAAAACATGGGCCCCAACATTTTCATATGACAGGTATAGGATGAACACCTTGATATACGACATATATTTGGCTCCATCGCCACATTCTGTATTAAGCTTGCGTGATTTGTCTCCTTTACTAGGTCTTGCAACCGATCTTGATCCACCTGAATAGTCGTGATATGTGTTTCCAGGGTCCATTCTGGAAACCCTGACAAGAAAGAATACAAGTATTAATAGTGCAAGCCATATAATAATTATTAAACAGACCAAACAGAACACCTAAACATGAGGTCCACAATTAATCAACCAAGTTAATTAAACATAGGATTACCTATTTAAAGTTTCTCCATTCATAAATGCTAAATCTGGGCTATCACTACTATATAATTTAACATCAGCATCCCATGAACAAGATCCAGATGTTGCACCCAGATCATCTTGAAGTCCGTATCGTGCGCCGTTCTCAAGTGAGGACCCGCTTTTGTGAAAATCTTTTCTGGACCTACTAAAGACATTAATCGTATATTCACCGATAAACGAATTAAAAGAAACAGAGAGATGGTGCTATGAAAAGGTATCTAAGCATAACACAAGTGGTAAAGCTTCAACAAATCAAATTAGTAGCATAGAGGATAATTAACCTTAGTATCTTTTGCATAAATTCATCTTCTTGATTCTCACAGCTTGCCCAAGCTTCCTTCCAAAATTGCAGACTCCGTATCATTCTGCCAAAAGATAAGGAATTACTACCAACGAGATAAGAACATCAATGTCGTAAGAAAATAATATTATATACTACAAGCGACATACTTAGTATGATGCTCATGCAATTCTGAATAATATGCTATTTTGTTAGCCTTGTTACACTGTTCTTGACGGAGAACAGCATCAGGATGACAAACACCTGAACAAACTGAAGCACCCCTACACAGGAATATTACAGATAACTTGACCAACTCAAACTTCACACAATAAACAAATTCATCACAGCTTCCGAATCACGACTAAAGAAAGACGGTTTTTATATCATGAATTATTAAAGTACTTTGGTGGACTACTTTACACCTCATTTCAAGGATATGTGCAGGGCACATGATATAATCAAAATGAAAAACAAAAAGAAATGCACAAAGGGACTCTCAACATAGGAAACTAGTTGACAGACTAAATTTACAAATCCAGCAATAGTCCAAGAAGATGCTTTGAATTCACTCTTGAAGTTGAGTATTTGTATTACCATTTTGCGAATGGATTTCCGAAGCAGAAATTATTCCCAGCTAACAAGCCATGAACGACTTTATGCAAGTCAACTCCTTCAGGAAGAAAGTGGGTCAAAAACTCTCTTTCTTCTTCTGATAAATGAGTTTGCCAGACCTACAACAAGTTGAAATATAATTTAAGATAAATAACCGAATCCACAAGAAAGAGAGTTTTGGATCTAAAGAAAGTGTATTACCCCTTATGTGTACAGGCAGCAGTTTCGACTCGTCTACTTATGAATCGATTGATTCAGGTTAATTTTTTTTTTATCTCTAATGGATCATTATCAACATATAAAATTAATAAACTTAGCCTAAAGGAATTATGTCGTGCATAATGAAAGTCCCCAAAAGTGATTTTTTTAATATAAAAAAAATATCCTGAATCAATTTTTTTTAAATAAAATATAAAAATGTAGAGATTTGTAATCATATTTGACACACTAGTTATTTATAACACACACTAGTAAGTTAAAAAAAAATATTACACAGGAAATTGTATTTGGTCCAGCTAACGGCCGATTTTGCCACCTCTACTTATGTTGTTAGCCTTACCTCATAAGATAGCAAACCAGTCAAGTTATTCAGTTCAAATAATTCAGGAGGAGCTGCAAATACATCACCCAGGATATTTTCGTTCTTTGCATCAAAAGGAAGAAACTGAATCAACTCTCTGTATGCAATACCTATTTGCTCCTTCTTAGGAACAACACATTCCTTCTTGTTATCCCACTCAAGAGATATACTTGATTTTGTATCTAAATCATAATGATAAACTTTCTTCTTTTTTGCTTTCTGCACCCCCCAAGGATTATGATGGATGACATTGCTTAAGTTGGAACGCTTGTTCAATTGATCTGCAGCCATTTAAATATATAACTTCAAAGGAAAGACTACAAGTTTAAGGAAAGTTGTAGTATCAATCTGCGGCCACATGTATGTTTCTTCCATGAGCACACTGAAAAAACAAAATCCAGAAGAGCACAAATTGTCAATATAATTAGCTATCCCTCTCACAACATGGTTACTAAACTATATCATCTAACACAATTCGAAACTTTATGCAGTTCAGAACTAATTAGAAAGTGTGCGATGTGTCATTACTCATAACACAGGAACTAGAAGTGAAAGTATCAATGCTATATGTTTATGAAAGAAACCTATCGGAAAACATCAACATAAAACAAAACAAAACAAATAACATAGTACATATTACATATTACATATATTGTAAGTGTAAAAAGTCAATTAGAAGGACACGAAATGTAAAGAAGCATCAACTTTATGAAAATTTAAATGAATGACTTCAATATTTAAGCAATTTTGTTAATATCATACATCCGAGGCAGATAGAAAGATGCATAAGTAATACAATTACAAACTATCTTGATTGAAATTTGTTGAAAATGAAAATTTTAAGCCACTCAAGTTATCGTCATTCTCTCAAGTCTAGATTCACAATGAGACACTAAGTCTTGGTTATAGATTTTTATTGAAATAAATTAAGACGGTATTTCAATAAACAAATACCCTTTAAATTCAATCAATCCCTTATTTCGTTCGCGCTACCTATCTTTTTCACTACAACATGTTGTTCTCAAAACCGTACAACCTTTCAATTCAAGATAGAATCCTTAAAACACAAGTCTTGATCTTGCTTAGCTAAAAACCGGGTCATTTGCACATACAGACACATATTTATGTAAATCTTATAGTGGAAAAAAATCACTATCGAAAAAGTGAAAGAAAAAAAAAAGTACGAAATATTGACTTCATATTGATACCATTAAAGGCAAATAAAACTAAACAATGTTTGTTTCCAAAACGGCATGACATGTGAATAAATGGAATATTCCTATAACAAGTACTAGTCACTCTTTAGCATAGCAAAAAAAAAATAATAATAATAAAATAAATAAATTAATTAACCCTAAAATTAGTTATTTAATTAATTAGTAACAGTAGAGCCTAAAACAGAACACATATATAAACAATTATTATTAATAATTTACAATAAACAAACAATATATCACATAATAATCAAAATATATATATTAAAAAAACAACTGTAATATAAAAAAGGCAACAATATATATATGTGTGTGTGTGTGTGTGTAATATACCTAATAATAATAATAATTAAAAGCATGAAACTTTAGCTTCATTGCTGAATAGAGCGCCGACTTAAGAATTGAGAAAAATATGTAACGATAATAATAATAATAATAATAAAAAGATATGAAATTGATAAAATAAGGGAAACCCTACAAACAAAAGAGGGATTTGAAAGGTGAGCGAAGATAAAGGATAACAAACAAAACAAAAACAAAAAAAAAAAAAAAGAGTTAATGTTATATATAGGTGGTAAGATAATAAATATGTGAGTGATATAAATATATAGAAAAAAGGTGGGGGATGGATAAGGAAGAAGATTATGAAGAAGAAGAAGAAAGAAGGATATGATGTGTTGTGAATGAATGTAGATTTATAGTTTGTTTAAGGAGGAGGAGTATTATCCGGTTGGTTTATGGGGGATACCAAAACAATGTATATGACTCAATGTAGAAGATACCACACCACACCAACAAACCTTTTTTATTTTTGTAATTGTATATTTGTATGTATGGATTTTAAGGTATTTAACTTTTGGCTTATTTAGCTTTTTAATAAGTTTTTTAGTTTATTGTTTTTACTTAGGGTCCGTTTGTTTTTTAAATAATCAAATGTTAAGTAGATAAAGTGATTAAATAAATAAATAATATATACATCGATTAAATCAATACAGTAGGTTTTTTGTTTATTAAATAAAAACAAACATTCCTAATGGACTTAATAGATTAAGTATTTTTTTATTAAGTTCATTATTAACTTCAAAACAAACGGGTTCTTAAATTTATTATGGAACCATTTTGCAAATAAGTCATGATAGAATATATATATATTTTTTATAAATGAATCCATCTGGGCTCGGTTAGAAAACATCGAATTATCATTATCGTTAATAGATAACAGGACTCTTAACATGTGCGATAGGGTACACCGTGTTACCGTGTAACCTCTTCATATGTTAGTAGTATACTTGAAGGTTATATATAAAAATCGAATAGGACCATTCATTCATTATACTTGTTAAGTGATCTATTTTATTTTATTTTTATGAAAGATGTGTGAATTACTCGCAAATGTTGGGAAGTCTAGTATACGTTGTCTTAACCCCTCTCTATTTAATATTACTTTTATAAATCTTATGTACTTTGTTGTAATTTAATGTATAATCATGAAACGAATGTTATCTTCTAAAATATCTAGTAAAAAGAGTTCGGTAAGTTATATATTTGTTTGTTATATTTTATTTAAATTTATAATGATTTTTTTTTAAGTACTACATGTTTATATAACACCATTAACAACACATCATGAACCTCCGGTATGAAGAATAATGTTAACATTCATATTGCAAAACAATACATAAAAAGACTCGATACAAGAAGAGACTTGAAAATTTATGAACTTCATGGATACCGATTCATATTTCATTTATATAGGCAAGTTATAAATAATGACATATATGAAATAATACTAGAGGGGTACCCGTGCAATGCGAAAGCGGTAGCTGCATGACGGCGGTGACTGGTGGTGGTGATTGCGGCGACTGGTGATTGATGTAAATGGGATAGTGTAGATATTTTAGGAAGATAAAGGACAGTGGCGGCCCTGAGAATTCAAATGCCCAGGCCGAGCCGAGAAAAAAAATACCCCTAGCTCTTAGCGAATCCAAATATATAAGCAATTTTTTATTTATAAATGAGACTTTATAACAATAACAAAATCATAGTATTAGAAATACATACCACAGTAGTTAACCGATGATTCGTGAAGCTCGCCTAGCATTCTTCATAGCAAATTGGTTGATTAGCTCTTCACAATTTATACTCTCTAAGATATCATTCTCAATAGCTATCATGGCCAATCCGCTAAGTCTTTCTTGGGACATTGTTGATCGTAAATAAGATTTCAATAACTTCAACTTCGAAAAACTCCTTTCGGCAGATGCAACCGTGACTGGAATAGTCAACAATATTCTATATGCAATGGTTGCATTCGGAAAATAACCAAGCTGTTTCAAGACCTTCAAAACATCTATAGGGTTGTTAAGTTCATCGGTTTGTGAGGTGTCAAATAACTTCAACTCCATATAAAGTTCATCGGCATCAATATCTTATTTTTCTTGAAACTTGAGTGCATTTACAAGACCCTGACGGAGGTCGGGTTTGCCCCCCCTACGGGCCTCCCCTGAGCATAGATCATTATCTGGGGTGACCATCTGCAAAGTTCAAATTTCAAATGTATTTCACCTACGGCTTCTGATATTTTACTAGTTACTTTCTAACTCTAAAACTCATGCACTTTTGACTAAGAAATCTTGCTTATTCTTTGTAACATGCCCGGGAAATTTCCTAACATTTTATAAAATATGTTTCTTCTTTAAAATAAAGAGACTAATTAATTACCGAAATACTAGATATGGTGTTAGTGGAAAATGAAATGCTTATAATAGATAAATAGATAGATATAAGAAATGGCTATATATAGCTTCTAAATTCAATTTTTTCTGTAAAAGATAAGGACAAGGGTAACAGGGAAGGAGGGTCAATTTCATCTTTCTTCATTTCATATCAGATGAGAGATGTCCACATGAATATTTTTAATAATGTGGCATGCTAACATTGTAATTAACGGAGGTCTAATGACAAAAACTAACGATTTTCTTTTTATTGTATTTAAGTCTTCTTTTCATTTATTTCATTCCGTTCACGTATAACAACCAAACATACAATGAAATGGTAATGATTAATTCAATTATGATTAGGAATGAGCTGACTTAATGTTTTCAGTAACCAACTAAAAATCATGGTGGAAGATACTAGGAGCCTAAAACTTAAAGGTTATAAAGTGGTCAAACTTTATTTCTTCTTTCCAATATGAGACTCGTTATTACAAGCTTCTCTATTCAAACTCCCGAATTCCTTACTTGCCCAAAACTTTTTTATTACAATTTTAAACCATAGTGGAACATATTGGTAGCCTGCAACTTAGAGCTTATAAAGACTTCGAACTTCTATGCTTTTTCTAATATGAGATGGGTTATCTCCACTTAACTCCTCATTACATGTTAGGAAGTGTTTAATGATCAACTCAAACCTTTCTTTAGAAAACATAAAATTAAAAGATTGTAAAATTTTGACTTAATTAATTTGTAATTGATTTCCTATTATATCGAATAACACAAATAGTTAAACAAACACTTTTTAACATATTCTTCCCCAAAAACAGATGTTACATGACCACATCAGTTTAAATAATTAAATGACATTAGAAGTGAACTGTTATACTACATAAAAACCAAAATTGTCTTAATTGTCTATGCAAAGAATTGAAAGAGCTAGGTCATCTTGAATATCTTTTTCGACTTCTTTTGTTTTAAGAGAGATCATATAAGACAGAGAGCATCTGCTATATCACATTAGTAATGAGTCGATGCGGACGGGTAATATAAAGACCAAGTAAATGAGTCAATCTAATGATCGTTGGTGACTTGGTGTTGATGGATCTATTTTGTTAGAGCAACTAGATCATATAAATGAGACAAATTCATCAATAGATGGAGTGGTACCTGTAACCAATGCAACTTGGGCCCATATGTAAAGTTGAGAGACGCGTGCAGGTTCGATCCTTAGGGATGCCCAAATCATGTGAATATTAAGTGAAGGTATTTTACCGGCATCATAACCCTTATGGGGTGGGATGATGATGATCCAATATGGTTCCGAGGACAGGGTGCCCTCCTTTACTCTTTTTTTTAGATCTTATAATTGAGCTTGACCAGATCAGATAATCAAGATCTACCTCATTAACAACGTACGTTACCTGAAATATTAAAATTGACACACTGATTAACTACATAATCTTTGATATTAAGGTCTTACTTAACCCAAATCATTTTTTTCACATCTTTTTCACTGTTACATCAGTGTCATATTACATTTTTCTCATTTTATATTTCAAAATATAATACTACTAACCATACATCTTTCTCGGTCCTTTTCAAATATTCTAATATATCCTTAAAAAATTAAATCTTTTTTTGTTGTTGAAAAAACATGGTTGTCTCATGTAGGGCTGTCAATAAACCCGTCAACCCGAAACCCGACCCGAAAAAAGCAGGTTAGGGTTGGGTATTTTCGACCCGCCAACCCGTCAACCCACCAACCCGC
>JAOEHQ010046101.1:0-11820 GCA_025447715.1 Asclepias incarnata
TGTTAAATGTTTATCGTTTTCGAATGTTAGTCCCGAATTTATAAAATAAATTCGAGAGACGGTTACGCGTTTCGGTACGATTGTACGTTTAAATTAAATAAATTAAATTAAACGTAGAAGTGAACAGTTATATACGAAAATACGTATATAAAAATGCGAAATGTTACAATATCACACTTGGGTCCTGGCTTACCTTCAGACTTTAGAGATGATACATCAATTTGCTAAAGTCTTTAACTTCAGTTTTATACTGTTTAATATTAAATACATATTTTCAAGAACAGTATTTCTTTTCAAACTTGTAATTATAAGTTGGTGAAAAATGTTATTTATAAATATATTTTTAAAACGACAACATTTTGTGGTCGTTCAGTATATCTTGTGTTGTGAAATCATTGTACGTCACATCCCGTCTGGGGCGGGTGTGATAGATTGGTATCAGAGCATAAGTTATAGTGAACTAGGTTGCAAATTGATGGACCTAGACTATAACCTTTAAACTATAACCCTGCACATAACACTACCTACATGCATAAATTTACTTGCTTAATTTTAAAAGCACCTATCTGCTTATACGTGACGTACTACTTGTGTTAGAAATATTTCCAACATGAATTGTGACCAATATGGGTGGCTTTATAGTAGCATATGGACATGTTTAACGAATTCGACTCAAGCTGTTGTAATATATAATCATAATAATGACTGCAGCATTATTACGATCGTATATTAGAATATCTTAAGTTAAGTGCGTTAAATATGGATGTATGCTAATATGAGGCCTTAGAATTTAAGATTGTGATTATGGACGCGATTAAATATGAGAAAAACTAGATTGCTAAGCTGATAAGATGCTTAAGTTACATATCATTACAGATATACTTCGTATAAATAAGATTAATGAGGAAAAAGGAAACTTCATATTTGAAAATCAAGGGTGTTAGGCAAAACCAACAATACCTTGAGATTGGTCAATTATTATAAATACTATGATAAATACATTGAAAAACTTCAACATCTCTGCACCAGTTGTCCTCTTTAGGGGTAGAATGTAATTCTATCTTATAATTTAACAATTAATTTGAGAAACCAGAAGTTCACATAACTACCTTAACGCTACAAACTGGTTAGTTCCGAGTTTGGCCCAATGATCTCTCAAGTCAATTGGATCACGAAGATCGTGTCCTTTGACATACATTTCTTCTATGACTTTTGTGTATATGTCTAGACCCATTTTCCTTCCTATCATCCTTGCATTTCGACTTTTATTAAGATATGATGGCAATGAATACATTGAGAGCGTGACTGTACAACAAGCTAAGGACCACCCACTTTTACCCCATTGATAACATTCTCTAGGAGTACCTGTGCAGGAACAAACCGGTGTTGGCAACTCGGATATGTCCATTTCTTCCCCGATTAATACTAAGGTAGTATTGCGTTTATGAAACTTATAGGGTCTTTTCGGCTTCGCATTATGTGGGGTGTCGGAGATTGATGTTTCTGCGGATCTTTTCTTACCTAAACGTTTTTCAACCTTTCTATCATAATTACATATAAAAGCCCATGAGTCTTCCACAAACCATTCGAACGCTAGGCCGTAATCTGGTATTTCGCCAATCGGCTCCATTGTTATAGAAATTGAGGCCTCATGATGTATTTCCCTGGCGGGATGTTTGAACTGCGTATAGGTGTCTGACTCTGGTCGTTTACCTAGTGCCCTGTTATCTCCCTCAAATGGTGCTTTCAGGATGGAAAGTCAGTTCTGGGTGAAGTGTTGAGTCTGGTGTATTGATAAACCGGTTTTGATTTAAAGGTTCCAGTAGGTTGGAAGATGAGGCTCCGTGGTGTACTGCACCAACAGAATTTGAGAACGGTGCCCCAATATTTTCTCTAGGAGGTTCTGGTTGTGAAGTCAACGCTGTGTTACAAAGAAGCCAGTCTCGAAAAAGGTCATCAATCATTGCTTGCCATTCGTTATCATTAATCATTGAATTTTTCCATGAGTCCATAATTGTCTTGAGCTCTTCTTACCTACAGTAAAAAAAAATAGTTAGCTAACTGACATAGTAAACGCTCAAGACATCATATTTTACAATAAATATAGTGACACAATATTTTACAATAAATCTAGACATCATATGGTGAATCCTATATATTTTCTAAGGAAACTCTCGTAATTTCAAGTATTGGGCGTTCCGTCAGATTTAGATCCCTGCATATCGCTATCTCCAGTAACGTCCCTTTTTCTTCTTCTAAGTGGTTGGATATTGGGATCTTCGTCTTCTTCTTCTTCTTCTTTTTGGGGGTTGGATGGCGTGAGAACATGGGATTCCTCCATCTTTGGTAGCTCATAGTCTTCTTGCTGAGCTAAAGCTTTCGCCAACATTTCATCGTCTTCTCTTTGGCGCTTAACAAGATCAACTTCGTCCTCTTTCAACTGTTGAGCTAAAGCCTTAGCCAACAGCTCATCTTCTGTGTTCTGTTTCTCCACCAGATCAGTTTCCTCTATATCTACTATCACCTCGCAGTCTTCATAAGGGATATTTACCAGCTCAGCCTCCCGTTTGATTCTTTTAACCCTATCACTTTCCTTGGTCACTTTTTCAAGAATTTCAATTTCATCCTCAGTCATTGGCCTTTTGCCTTTTGGATCACTTGAAGAGGGACCTGAGTTCTTCATTTTCTTAAATCGATCTCACTGTTAATCAAAAAAAAAAAACTGCCAGGACTGTAGGGTTAATCATGACCATAGCCTATTCGTGATGACTACTCAAAAAATTAACGATATTATAAATTTAATCGATTAAGTGAACATACATAAAGGGAATCAAGTTTAAAGGATTCATCTCCAACAGTTAGTTTATCAATCAAAAGTAATAGTTAAGAAAAAAAAAACAAAAAAAACTTACAAAGAGGAAGTCGTAGAACCTTTAGTGCATGTTAGCAGCTAATAGCTTATAATCGATTTAAGGGAAGAATTAAGTGAATAAAAGAGGTAGAGAAGGAAGTTAAGTCTGTAATTCTTTCTGCAAATGAGGTGTCTTATATAGAAAATGAAAAAGGGATGTGTGACTTAGAAGAACGGACACGTGTCCAAAAGTTACAGTAATCTATAATTATTGTCACAGTGATTTACGAGTAATCGCTGCGATGATCACGGCAACAGTCACCTATAATGGATGGCACGACGGCCTACAATCTATTATATAAAATTTTTTTAGATAACGCGCACACGTTAGGATATTGAGGTTAAATTTATCGTCATTCGCCTCTTTAACAATAATCGGAATGTGTAAGAGAAATTCGTTAACGGGGGGAAATTCCCAAATCGACAATTAAGAAATCAAAGAAAGTGTCTTTCATTATTGGTACAATACACAAAAGAAAACTCGATACATTATTCGAACAAGAAATACAACATTCAATGACTACAACATCTAAAAACCGTACAAGTTAACTCTAGTCGCCACAATCAAAAGTGGTATTCCAAGGAACAGGAAAAAGACTAGGAGCGGTTGCGCATCATCATATGGAAGTTGGAAAACACCGTACAATCAGGGTAAGATACTTAAGTAAATCAAGATTATGATAGGATTCAAAAAAAAAAAAAAAAAAAAATTGAAAATTTCGGTTGTGAAAATGGTAAAAATTGTAGAGAAAATGTGTGTGTGAATAAATATGGTGAATGAGATATGTGTGTTAGGGGAATGGTATTTATTACCGTTAAAAAAAAAAAAAAAAAAAACCCGTTCCTAACGGCCAAAAATTTAAAAGAAGGGGAAAGGTAAATTTGAATTTTGTGTTTTTATAATATATTTTAGATTTTCACAAGTTTGTATACTAGTATCCATCATAAAGATAATAAAAATTAATTTTCTTGTTTAAACATTTAATAACTTGTTAAAATTTTTGCAATAAGTTTAGTTAGACTTCTATTTGTAAATAACATTTTTACAATTTTATGTGAAAAATTTCATGTATAAAAGTTTAGGCACAAAAAGATAGCAATAGAATGGAGATGAACAAATACAAATCTACTTGGGCACGTAAGAACCAAACATAGGCCGGCTATTCACAATAACTCTATTGCATATATAACTTTATGTCAACTTACAAACAATGAATGATTGAGGTTATAATTCATGACAAAACAAAACAAAACCCAACTAAATTAATTTTCTTCCTCACTCGAGTAATCATGAACCACATAACTTCGTTAAGAATTCCAATGTTTATGGGATTTGAATTATTACTCTTAAATGATTTTATAGCTTTATCACCTGCCAAATAAATTTATATATATTGACATCGATATTCTATTTTTCTAAGACATGATATGAAATATTGAGATCTCTTTATTTTAAATATCTAGGTTCTGTTACAACTAACATGTTAGGTATTCCCTCAAAATGCCCATTTAAAAATTACCTTGATTTTCAAATATATATATATATACACATATACATATATAAAATAATAAACGGGAATGTTGGACACTCGGATCGAACTCGCGACATGGGAGATCGCCAACTACTAGAAAAAAATAAAAAAAATAATAAAAATAATAATAATAATAATAATAATAATAATAACAACAATAATGATAATAAGTAAATAAATAAATTTTAAAATGGTGAATTGGCCGTCCCCGGAGTCGAACCTGGGTCTAGGCTACACCCTTTCGCGCACCCAGCCAACCGAGCTAGGAGCCTAGTTTGTGAGAATCTCCGTTCTGGTTAAATACAATTACTCGTGCAATAAATCTCTATTTCTTAATATCCGTTATAAAGTTATAATGATAATATTAATAATAATAAAAATATTAATAATAACAATAAATGATAATATAGATAATAACAATAATCAAAATTTGTTATAGTCAATTGTATGACTAGAACACCCTCACACCCGTTGTACAGTTTAAAGATAAGGTAAAATCCTACACTATAATTTTATAGTCAAACTGCGAAACCAGAAGTTTGAGAGTTTTATTTTGTAGAAATTAGTAAATGATATAATACATAAGCAAAATTTCGGGATGAAATTTCTAATAACACGGGGAGAATGTAACAACCGCCAAAAATCGGGTCAATTTTTTTTCCGAATAATATAAATGTCGTCTATAAATAAAAATTATTTTATGTGAATAGTAATTGTGAATAGTAATTTTGAATAGTAACGGTAAATAGTAAAGGTAAAAAGTAAATTGTTAATGGTAATGATAAAAAGTAATACAGCAGGACCAACGTCAAATAATTCATCAGAATTATGAATTCTGATTTCTAATTCGATTTTCAAAAAGTAAATAGTATAAAGTAAGCGTCGCTTTCATACTTTATCCTATTAATATAAACATCCAAACCTGATTACAAGGGCTAATTGAGAAAAACTTATTAAAATGAAAGTTGTAGATCATAATTTTCTGAACTTGTAGAAACTTGAATTTTCTCAATCGGAGTCCGTATGAATGATTTAGGATTAAAACAATGTATAAAAGTATAATACCAGTATAAATAAAACCTATCATTAGAAACGTTCAAGAAGTAATGGAAAACACACTTTTATTTACTTATTAAATTTAAATTACAAATTATGAATCTCTGGTCTAATTCACTAAATGTATGGACAAAAAGAATACTATATATATACCTATCAACTAATTCATGATTAACTTTAATTATAATATAATAATAATAAAAGTTAATCATAATATAATAAAATAATAATATTATAAACGAACGTTTTTAAAACGTTTTAATATAATAATATTTTGAATGGCTCTTGCATCCCTACTTGCTTGTTTCCCAAATAAAGGACACACATTGTTAGCATGTATGTGAGAAGCATAGCTGTGGGTATAAATATATATATGTCTGCGTTGGATGTGCATATATATATATTCGTTCTTATTTTTTCTTTATCTGACCATATTGGTTTAGATACTTGCATTCGGATCAACCATGCTTGAATGGTAATATAATATAAATATATTTCACCACTCGAATTTAGTAGTAGGGAATGTCATAATGATAACCATGTTTGAATGGTAATTATATATATAACATTTCCTGAAGCCTTAGCTACAGGAACTTTTTGACTTTCTTATTTTTATCACAAAACTTTTAAATTTCTTACTTTGACCACAAATTTTTATATTCTTTAAATTTTGGCCTTTTAACTACAATAACCACTTACTTCTATCTTTATTCTTTCAAAACTTTTGATATTTTTTGCTTTTTGTCCACAAACTTTGATTTTCTTTGCATTGCTCACAAACTTTTACTCTCTTTACCTTTGCCGTTCATAAAAAAAATAAAAATAATAACTTTAATAACCCGTCATCAACAATTTCACATCTGTGAAACCCTTCCAAGATCCACTCCACCAATATCAAAAACAAAAGATAATAATAATAAGTAGCAACAATAACAAGCTTAATATATAAGACCGTATAATTCGAACATAAACAAATTTATAGTTGTGGGTGGTTGAAATAGACTGTCGACGGCGGCAACAAAATGGAATGACATCGGTGGCCGCAAAGTGGAATGACGACGGTGACGGCAAAAATAATAACATCTCCACAATCGGATGATCATCGACAGATCAACATAAAAGAAATAATAAAAACAATAATCTGTAGCTTCGCCATCGAAAAAACCCAACACGATAAACTATCTTTTTTCCCCCCGGATAGCGACAAAGAGGTTGACATAATGATATTGGTGAATGATGTTGTTTCAAAAATGAGGATGACATAGTTTTTTTTTAAGAGAAGTGGTGAGGGTGAGTGACTAGGAGGAGATGAAACAGATATTGCAAACATATGATATTTTGTAAATTATTTATTTTGATCAGGGTAGGTGTCATCTACCATTTCATAAAACCCACACGTGGTTTTCCATAATAAATAAAAACTATTGTTTTTCAAACTTAAAATTTTTCTTTTATATAAACGTTTTTTTTCTATAAATTTGTACTTTTGCTTTGCATATATATCTTTACTTTTAAATGGCCATTTTTTATATTTTTACAAACAAAATGTGTATATACTATATATTTATTAGCAACGAAGTGTGGCATATTTTCCTAGGTTGATAACCTTTGGCTTTGTCGACAACTAACTTTATATCCATTGTATTTTTGTAAAATACAATTTACTTTTCATTTGCTTTCTCTATTAATTTATTAGTATATTAATTTGCAAGGGATTTTTTAAACATTCTTTTAAATAAGAAACATTTAATATTTGTTATTTGAAGAATGCTCAGCTACAAAAATTGGGTTATTTTATTATTTTTTTTAGTTTTAATGGTTTATTTTTTAAAATTTATAATGATTTGTTTAGTCATTTAAATGTGATATGATTGTACCTATTGGCATGTTAAAGTTTCTAACAAAAGTTATAACAACCCTTTTTGGCCAAATGTATCGCTTATGAACATTTAATCCTTAATAAGGCTTCGTATACTAAACACATATAGTAGAATTTTATGTTAATAATCAATTTTTTTGATTTGTATACTACGTGATTATGCAAGATTAAAAAAAGAAGTCATTCCCGCAGCAACGCGTGGGGTAAAATTTCTAGTATAATATAAATCCAGTCAATTAATAAGGTATGATGGGACCTTGACACTGTACTTATTCATAGTCCATCATGCCTTCATCAATTCTTCCACTAGCTGTAATTTCAATTATTTTATAACTTACAACAAACAATAATATAATATTGTATAAAGATATTGAGGAAAAAAGGGCTTGAATGCGTTGAACTGAGTGTATATATTGTCATATATATTTGTATTTTAGACATATATATGTGTATATATATAGATATATATATGCTGTGGCTTGTAAAGGCCAAGGCTTGGTTTTGAATGACATATTTACTTGTCTATCCAACTCATGTTCCTTTGCCGTATACAAAAATGCATGCCTCCCTTTAGGTAAATAGACGTTATTGCATGATGGGGTTGCTATGCAGATGTTTGCATTACTATGCAAAGGGTTTCTATTACTTAGAATTTTGTTGCCCAATTATTAGCAATCTTATTGCATGTTTATCTTAGGGTGTATATAACAAAGGGTTTATAGACTACCCTTTTATTTTTGCATGATATCGTATGTTTTCCTATTGTATATATGCATTATGCATTATCGTAAATGTATTTGTGTTGGCATGAGAAAAATATTATTGGACCTTACCTAGGTCTTTCTTTTTGTCAGGTTCTCCTCTTTCTCGCCTCAAAAACTTGGATTTGTTTTTAGAGGATTTTGGAGATTTTGGAAAATTCTTCGGCATTATTACCATGTCGGAAGCTAGTAGTAATCATGAGATAGGTAGTGAGACAAATATTGACCATAGTGGAGAAAACTTAGATGATTTGGATGAGGAGAGTATTCATCCAGTAGGAGTTAATGACACCCCTTCAGGACTTAGTATCTACAATTTTGAAAAATTGCTTGAAGATCATCCATGTCTTTCCAAATATAATCCCGTTTTACCCACTAAGGACCAAAGAGCTAATCGTCCTCCTCCTGGCAAGGTTGCCCTTTATATGTCTTATTTCATTTCCTCCAATCTTAGGCTTCCATTGACCAAGTTTTATATGAAGGTGTTATCTTATTATCAGATAGGTCTTGCACAAATGCAACCCGTTGGTGCCGGTAAAATTTTAATTTTTGAGATGATTCTTGCCGCTCTTGGACTTCCTCGTTCACTTTACATGTTTAGGAAGTTTTTTAGGCTATGTACCACGGGTGACTGGTTTACTGTTAGTGTCAGACGAGAATATGCTTCATTAATAACTAATTCGCCTGGGACTATTAAGTTTTGGCGCTTTGATTACTTTTTTGTTGACGCTGATTTTATCCCCGCCGATAAGGCAACTTTGCTTGGATGGAGGGACTTTAGTAGTAAGAAAGAAAGTACTAGGTTTATTAAGAGCGTTAATGCTTTGCCCGCTGAGCATTTGATCAGGGGAAGAGATTTTGAGCGAATAAAACGGGTTTCTGTCCCGTATAGGAGTTATCTTCATCATGAAGCTATTTTGGTTATTGCAAAAATTAGCCAAGATTGGGAAGGAGATACGATTCCCACTTTAGTTGAGAAATCTACAGGAAAACGTATGAATTCCTTCTTGTTTTCTATCTGATTTTTCTTTTTAATAATATGTAATCTTATGATTTTGTTGTTTTGTTGCAGCTATGGGGCTCTTAGAGAGCATGGGTATGGATCTTGGTAAACTTAAAGTGTTACCTCGGGCGAAGAACCATGATGGTAGTCAAGCCCTAGTTGTTGCAGCAAACTCTTGTCAGGATCTTCAAGAACCTCCCAAGAGGAGACTCTCTTTCTCTCCTGAGCATCATAATGTTGGTTTTGATGGCTCTTCTCTTATTTCTTATCATGATAGCCTTCCTACTGATGAGGAAAGTGAGCAGGCTATAGCTGATCTCTATAAGGAGCCTTCAGCGGCTATTTCTCCGTCCATTGGTATTATTTTTATCATTATTATTTTTCTTTTCTTCTTTTTTTTTTTTTTTATTTATTCATCATTTATTTTGGTGCTCAGGTGGACATTCTTCCTCAGGAGGAGATCCTCCTCGGGGTGGTGGGAAGAGGAGTGGTAGTGATCTTGCTAATCCTTCGCCCAAGCGTCCCATGACCGTCCCCCCTCCGCATTCTCTCACTGGGTTTGCATCCTTCTCGACTTTTGGTTCCTCTTCTTCTAGTGCTCGACCATTATTTACTCATGCTAGCTTGGATGAGTGTATTAGTAGCCTTGCACCCATGAAAAGAGAGGGTTTTCATTGTTCAGAGTATCCTTCACTTCAAACTATTACGGATACAAATGGTCTGTGGGATCAGCTGAGACGTGTGAGTGCCTATAAGCTAGGCTATGATGATTCTACCCATAGTTTTAGTTTTCCTTCCACGCGGGCAGGGTCCACTCTTATTCCAAGCCCTACTAGTGATTTCCACCGACGCGTGGGCAATGACTATTTTGTGCCTGCTCCCGCTCTTCGTCTCAAGGATGACGTGAGACTTCCTGATGTAGCCCGACGTTTTGCAGATTCAGCGGTACCACCCCTCTGGCAGCTGAGACTAGCTTTTTGACTTCTTTACAACTAGCAAAGGTATATCACAAGTTCCTTAACCTTTGATATTTTATTATTATTATTATTATTTAATTTATTTTCTATTTTCTATGTTTTGCAGTTGTATGATGCTGCTGTTGCTCATGCCTTTGTGAGTGGTGCTGTTATGAGGGAGCGTCTTCTTACAGAGCTTGGCACACTGACAAAGAAGGTTGACAGCCTAGGGACCGAGATGGAGGTGGTAAATGGGGATCTTTCCACAACCTTGTTAGAGGTTGCTAAAGAGAAAGATGAGAAGCATCGTTTGGAAGCTGAAGTCCAACTTCTTAGGTCTAGGCTTGCTGAGAAAGATGCTCGGGTTGTTGAGATTGAGAAAGAGCTAGAGGAGGAAAGATCTAGGAGAAAGGAACTGGAGGCTGACGTTGAAAGGAGTGTCCAGTTGAGGAGGGACTTCCTTTTAGCCTTTCCTCGCCTGTTTAGACTTGTTATTGATCATCCGGATGTGATGAATGTTCTTGGTGAATTTAATCGTGCTGCATATGCCGCTGGGAGGCATTCTGCTTCCATAGAGCTTTCGGAGATTAATTCTTCCGTTGTCCCGAGTTCACTTCCGTTTTATGATGACTCGGCTGAGGACAAAGTTAAGAAGGCTGATGCTCTCTTTGAGAAGAAAGACTTTCCCATTTTGGATGCTATTGTTAGAGATGTGGATGCTTCTATTGAGGACATAGTGTTACTCCTTACTTCATCCTCACAGACACAGATTTTATGTTGCCATGTGGCCTTGGTATTTTGTTATGTTTATTGTTGTACTTTTAGCCAGTGACTTTGTTATCGATGTACGACTTTGACTTGGTCGTGTTATTATGCATTATTTCATATGATATGTTTGGTTATCATTGCTTAAGCAACTTATTACTTGCGAGGTTTCACTCACTTCCCATTGAGAAGTGTCTATCATTGCCACCCAATGAGTGAAATGATGATTAATTACTCGCGAGGTTTTACTCACTTCCCGTTGAGAAGTGCTTATCATTGCCACCCGATGAGTGAAATGATGACTATTTTGGTTTATTTCTTTCACCCTATGAGTGAAATTTTTTTTTTTGTATATATGTATATATATTATTGTTGGTATGTTGGGTAGAGATTTAAGCTAGCATTTCATCTTGCTACCCTTCCTGTTTGCTTTGTTGAGAATTTGAAAATATGTCGTGAAATAATACTTTGAAAGGAATGCTCTTCATTAAAACATGATAGAAACTAAATACATTGATCTAGCAGTCATGGGTGTCTGTATGCACCATAATTTTAGACATAACATTTTTTCAGATTTACAGCATTCCATGCCCGAGGTATTGGATACCCATCGAGCTCTGTCAAGGTATATGATCCGTCTCCATGCGCTTCTTTAATCTTGTAAGGGCCCTCCCACTTTGGGCCAAGTTTTCCAAGATCTTCCATCCTGCTCGCTTCATTTTTTCTCCATACATAGTCTCCTACGTTGAAGGCCATGGAGTGTACCCTTTTGTTGTAATATTTTGCCATTTGCCTTTTGTTTTCGGCTTGACAAATATGGGCCACCTCTCTTCTCTCCTCAATCAGGTTTAGGTTTTCCCTGAGGGCTTCTTCATTTTGTTCAGGATCAAAGTTGATGATCCTTTGTGTTGGGACAGTGAGCTCCGCCGGGATTACTGCTTCAGTTCCATACACTAA
>JAOEHQ010046102.1:0-11820 GCA_025447715.1 Asclepias incarnata
CTTACTTAGCTTTTTAAGCTAACACTTGGTTTTGTGGTTTAAATGTTGTGCCCTCAGGTTAGGTGCAGTTGACGTTTGAGTAGCACGTGAGATGATATGGGTAGCTTGTGCTGGAGCTAGTGGATATTGGCTTTAGTTACCCTTAGTAGTTTTCATTTAAGTAGACTTGGTTGTAGGGTTGTGGATTTCCTTTAAATCTTGTTATGATACTTTGTTGGTAACACCTTTTTGGGGAATTTATGATTCCGCAAGGGATCAAATGGTATTTTGAAATATACGCTTCCGCATTTCTTTAACGGAGTTATTATTAAAGTTGAAATTTTTGGAAATTCATATTTTTATAAATCAGGGTGTTACAAAGTGTGTGTAAAATTATACCGCTTGGATGTACAAGCCGTTGAAGAGAACCAGGCGGCATTCATTGCTAACCATTTCGTCGTCAAACCATGAACGGTTCGTGAAGTCGAACCCATAGTTCTCGTGTAATGCTCGAGAACTCGCTTCCAAAAACCATCCGCCCTTTGGTCATTCCCGAATTTTTTACATTCAGAGATTTGAAATTTTGAATCCATGCTTTTGCCAACGTCACCTTTTGTTCCGGCGGCCAATTTTCACGCTTAGCCTTCGTGTCGAATGTCTTTTTCTTCTTGCGCACATCAACTTCTTGAACGTCCTCATCTTCATCTTCTTCATCCATATCTACATAAAAGTGTAGATACAAAGTAAGTATGTAAAATTAAATAAAAAGTAAGTATGTATACCGATTGGTTGTTGTTGAGTTCCGGCTACAAACTCGAGCTCATCGTCACCGTCATCTTCGTTGAACGGGTACAACTCAGTCGTGTTAGCGATGTTGTAGAGTTGGGGATTGATTGGTGGATGAGGACTCATATTACACCCGTAATATTGATGTGGAGATGCGGGTTGTGGAACATAACATTGAGGGGTTGATGGTTGAGAAAATTGATTCGGAGATGGTAGAGTATAGTATTGGTTTGGAAAGGGACTTTGATGCAGTTGCGGATAAACCGGGCGAACGGGTTGAGACCGAGTATGTTTGGAGGTGGTTTTTTTTTTTACCTCAATGGCTAAATAATCATATAGCTTAATCGTTGAACATTTACGTCTCGAATGAAAATAAGCAAACCAGTTAATGTTATTTATTTGGAAAACGAAAAAGGGTTGAAGCTCCAATTATATAAAAAAAACTAGTTTTGATAACCGTACGATATATGGATTCACTATATATATCGTACGATTGATTTTGTATGTAAAAAAATAAAATTTGAACATGTTCCATCACATGCATTTGGTCTCTACAATGGTAGCCTAATAGTGAGAGACATGTATCATAAAAGCATTAATGAAGATCTAATATTACATTTGATATTGATAATGATATCATCCTAATCTAAAGTCATGATCGTAACTCATGGTTCGTGTCGTTTTAAAATTTTCAACCATGTTTAGACTTTTATGCATGCTACTATAAAATCAAAAGAAACATTTGATTGGTTAGACTTTTATGTGTATGGTAGGTGCTAATTGTTATAAAGCAATACATATATGTGTTGTTAATAATTAATATTTATTTTTGGATTGTCAGATTAAAAATAAAATTTCAAATGGCTGAATTATAGACTTATTTAGACTTTTTTTTTTTTTATTGAAACTGAAAATAGGAATGGAGATGGTAATAGATAGTATGGTAATATTGAATATAATAAGACTTTTAATATAAGAATTTTAATTATATTATGTATCTATATCTATATGTTATTTAACTATATTTAGACCCGTGTCAAATACACGGGAGGTTTATGATATTTTCAAGATAAAATGGATTATTAAATATATGTAACCAAAAAAACCTTGTAAATTCAAATTTAAAAAGATATGAAAAAACAAACTAGTAAATTTAAATGTAATGAATGTAAGTAAAATCAAAGTAAATGAATGTAATTCTGAAACATTGAAAGCATATATTCTATTTCATTTTTTGTAATACTTCTTTGTAGACGATATTTGTTGTAGTATTTTTTTGATCTGTCATCTTTGTTTTATATCAACATTTTGAGATCATTTTCGATTTAACAATTGTCCGTATGTGAAAATTGAACGTTGTAGATACAAAACAACCGTTGATAAAGTTAGTTAATAGCAATTTACATGACCACTCTGCCCCATATCTCTTATTCAAAACGATATCTCAATTTGCTGGGAAAAAAAATATGAATTCTTAAACTCAAAATTTAAAAACTAAATATATTGATTTGAATAACAATATTTAAGATTCATGATCGAATGAAAAGATAGACTTTGAGATACAAATAAATGAAAATTTGTAATAGAGATGAACCTTCTACTTTTTTGATAGAGAAGTTTGCCAGTAAATCAACGCTAAATAAATTTATAAGTTAAAAATGACTTTGATTCACAGTTAATAGTGACAGATAAATTCGAATTATTATCTAACATTTGTCACTAATTCGTTAGAAATTTAACACTCATTAGCGGCAGAAGATAATATAGCGAAAGCTTTCCAACGGATTAGCGATACAACGACTTTGTCGCAAATCAGTCTTTGAATCCGATGCTATTTACTTTTAAAATTAAGTAGCTAGTTTGCATTGATAAACAAATATTCAGCAACAGATGTTTGATTAATTGACTGATATATGTCACAAATCCGTACGTTGGTATAATTTGGTTGTTTAAAACATTATATTTAATTTCTAAAATTTTATTCTTTCTATTCCTTCAATACAAAAAACATATATGGGCGTAAAACATATTCGAAAATATATATATACAAAACCATATATATTAATATTAGTAAATCTGATCCAATATCATTCCCACAAATATATATATCATCACAAGAAAAGAAAAGGGCATAAATAATTTACAAGGTCGATAATTAATGAAGTTAGTTTGGTATTGAAATTTTCATTTTAAATCCATTATCAACTTCTTACAGGTTAGACTCTTTGGCCGCCGGAATTAGAAATGAGATATTTTTTTTAAAACAACAAACTCATACTCTTAAACTACACGAATGTCAGGCATGGAACCCAGAACTTCCAGAACACCCCAAAAGCGACATATACTTGCACATTTCAAACACCGCAATATATTATTATACTTATAAGAAAAATAAACATCGACATGCAGTTTTCATATGCTATAAGTGGCACACCAAATCAGTGTGATGAAGATTTGTACGTTGTGCTTTAATTTCCTTCATGAGGTCCTTGGATCATACAGTACATAAGAAGATTTTGTCGATTTGTTTATGAAGATTGGTTTGACAGCATAATGATTTCTTCGATAAGGTTGTTTATGTTCAAGGACGATGAACCGTTGGGACCGGTTGCAGTAAGAGCCTTTTCCTTCCACTCCATGTCTTTAATCCTCATTCCGTTACCATTTTCTCCCATCACCTCTTGTACAAGTTTACTAACTTCCTCCCTTTTCACTTCCTTCCCCATCTCCAATCCAACCTCCCATTCCTTGCATATATACCTACAATTGGTAAACTGGTCCCACAATAAAGGCCAACATATCATTGGCACACCAGCGGACAAGCTCTCAATGGTCGAACCCCAACCACAGTGAGTCAAGAACCCTCCAACTGAAGGGTGGTTCAGGACCTTTTCCTGTGAACACCAGCTTGCTATAAAACCTCTCTTTTTTATACGCTCCTCAAGTTCAGGAGGCAATACTGCAGATTCCCCTTCAAGCAAATTAGATCGGATTATCCAAAGGAAATAGTGGTTGCTATTAGCAAGTCCCCACCCAAATTCTATAAGATCTTGTAAAGACATTACTGCAAAACTCCCATAATTCACATAAATGACCGAGTTTGGTTCCTTGGACTGGAGCCATTGGATGCACTCTGGTTCTTCCTTCCACAAACTGTATCTACTAAAATTTGACATTTCGGTCTGATTTTCTTCTGGTATCTGATTAAGCAGTAACTGCACTGGGCCAACTGTGTAAACTTTAGGAAACATGATTAACAGAGCATTGACAATACTAACCTCCAAATCATCAAAAGTGTGGAAAATATTGTGTATAACATTGTGGGAATTTTGTGCAGCTACAAGACAGAACGTCAGAAAATGGTCATCAGGGTCTGTAGTTCGGATGATGCCGTTTATATCCTTTAGCCGGATTCCTTCCATCCCGGGAATCCTATCAATAATGGTTTCTAAATACCCATTTGTCATGAAACCTTCATCTGTTTACAATAATGACAAATATTATGACATTCTATATACTGAAAAAAGCACATACATATCTAAGATACATATTAAAAGCAAACCTTTAGGTGGTACAATTCCTCTCTCGATTAGAGATTGGATCTGGTAAATACCCATGAAGCCACAAGCTGAAAGAGTCCAGTAGAGCATGATGGGGATTCCTAGCTTCTGTGCAGCATCAACAGTGAAAACTGACATGAAGCTGTCAGAGATGATACAAGTAGGAGTAGTTGTAAGTTTGGTGACAAGTTCAAGAAAAGGAGACAAGAAGGTGGTTTCAACGTGATCCATGAGAAACTCCGTGCCATCGTCATCTTCAGAACTACGAGGAATGCTGTCAGGAATGGTTTCAAAGCGAAAACCAGACGAGCCATCAAGAGAGTGGAGACCACCAGAACTGAGCAAACGCTTATGGATGTGCTCTGTGTTAACAAAGGTTATTTCGGTTCCTCTGTGATTGAGAAGCTGTGCTAGTTTGAGCATTGCCTTTATGTGGCTTTGTGCTGGAAATGGCACAAAGATGACATGAGGCTTCTTCTTAGTTGTGGCCACAATCCCCATGTTTCAGTCTGCTTTCAAAGGGAGTTGAAGTATAGCGATCGATATATATGGTCTTAGTTACATAGTAGATTATTCATTGAAACTAACTGTTTTAAACGCTTGGGGCTTTTGTCTTTTAATTTGGATATATTATTGAAGTTATCGTAGCAATGCCGGCTTTTGTATCCCAGTTTTTTAAATAAATAAGACACCAGCTTTTGATCAGGATTCTAAAAAAATGTTTTTTATGAAAGTAATATATACCCCCAACAACGTTTAAAGAAGTAAAATTACAATACATGTGGGAGTCCAAGTTTAACCAACTAGTCAAATTAGTCTAAATAAGAACTGAGTAATAGTAAATTTAAAAGAAAACAAATCGATACTTTTGTTATCTAAGTTCACCTAGTATATCTGCTGATTTTCTTTGGAAGCAATGTGTTCCACCGCACCTATTGAGTTTCCATGCACAACATGGTTTTTCAATTTCTTGTCTAATTAATCGCTTTCACATTGTGACGTCTAGTAGCACCTACTACGCCTACTAGAAATTACCAATAGTTCGAACTAACGATTTAAAAATGAAATAGCAACAAGCAAGAAACCCAGCTCTTCAAGTTCATTCTCCATCCTCTGGCCGATTTCACATGGGCCGGCCATCTCTAAGTCCAACTAGTAGTGAGTATTATTATTTTTTGAAACACTCTAAACTAGGCTACTAAATATGAACTATGATTACAACGAGGATTGAACTTTTAACCACTAACTGAGAAAGTGAAACTGATACTGCTAGGCCCAAGGCCCGTTGGTTAGTAGTGACAGTTATATTTAAACATGTTCATATACTAATGTAGTTAATGATAGTTTGATCCACATTAGATAGAAAATTTTGAAAAAACATTTAACGCGATGCGCATTCAGAACACCACAATAAACATCAAAGATTTTCTATGTGCTTTAAGTATTGCACGCCACACCAAATCAGTGCATATTGTGTTAAGTTATAGAGAAACTTTTAGTTCCTTGACAGCAAAATTATTTCTTCAATAAGCTTGTTTACATTCAGAGAAGATGATCCAATGGGACTTGTTGCGTTTTGCGCATGTTCCTGCCACTCAATGGCTTTGTTCCTCATTTTGTGACCTCCTTCTCCCATCAACTCTTTTACAAGCTTACTGACTTCCTCCCTTTTCACATCCTTCCCCATCTCCAGTCCAACCTCCCATTCCTTGCATATATACCTGCAATTCATAAACTGGTCCCACAAAAAAGGCCAACATATCATTGGCACGCCAGCGGACAAGCTCTCAATGGTCGAACCCCAACCACAGTGAGTCAAGAACCCTCCAACAGAAGGGTGGTTCAGGACCTTTTCCTGTGAGCACCAGCTTGCTATAAAACCTCTCTTTTTTATACGTTCTTCAAATTCAGGAGGCAAAACTGTGGATTCCCTGTCAAGCAGATCAGATCGGATTACCCAAATAAAATAGTGGTTGCTATCAGCGAGTCCCCAACCAATTTCTAGAAGATCATGTAAAGACATTACTGTATTACTCCCAAAACTCACATAAATGACAGAGTTTGGTTCCTTAGATTGGAGCCATTCGAAACACTCTGGTTCTTCTTTCCACAAGCTGTATCCACTGAATTTAGAAATTTCAGGCTGATTTTCTTTGTTTGGCTTCTGATTAAGAAGTAACTGCAATGGGCCAACAGTGTAAACTTTAGGAAACATGGATGAGAGAGCATCGACAATACTAACCTCCAAAGAATCAAAAGTGTGGAAGATATGGTGTATAACATTGTTGGACTTTTGTGTAGCCTCAATACAAAATGTCAAGAATTTATCGTCAGGGTCTGTGGTCCGAACGATGCTGTTCATATCCTTTAGCCTAATTCCTTCCATTCCAGGAATCCAATCAATAAGAGTTTCTAAATACCCGTTTGTCAGGTAACTTTCATCTGTGTACATGAATAACCACTAATAATATGAATACATTTATAGTAATAGTTGAAGAGACAGGGGGTAAACATATCTAAAACCTGCATTGAGAGCAAACCTTTAAGTGGCGTAAGTCCTTTATCGATGAGAGATTGGACTTGGTAAATACCCATGAAGCCACAAGCTGAAAAAGTCCAGTAGAGCATGATGGGGATTCCTAGCTTTTGTGCAGCATCAATAGTGAAAGCCGACATGAATCCATCAGAGATGATACAAGTAGGAGGACTTGGAAGATTGGTTGCAAGATCAAGAAAGGGAGTCAAGAAAGTGGTTTCAACGTAATGCAAGAGTACTTCTGAACCATCGTCATCTTCAGAAGTGCGAGGAATGCTGTCAGGGATGGTTTCAAATCGAAAACCAAATGAGCCATCAAGGCTGTGAGAACCACTGGAACGAGTCAAACGCTTGTGGATATACTCTGTGTTAACAAAGGTAATTTGGAGTCCAAGGTAATGGAGAAGGTCTGCAAGTTTGAGCATGGCCTTTATGTGGCTTTGTGCTGGTAGTGGGATAAAAATTACATGAGGCTTCTTCTCAGTTGTGGCCACCGTATCCATTTTTCAGAACCTGTTTTCAAAGGGGGTCGAGGTATGGTATATAATGTCTTAGTAGACGGCTAAGAATAGAACGAAAAGACAAAAAAAATACTAATAACCAAAAGGTCATAGCTAAATTGATTGAAACTGATTGATTTTAACGCTTAATCTTGTATTTGTGTTTTGTACAGTATGTATTATTTAAGTTGCCTGCCGGCTTTCTTGTGTCAGTTATTTTTGTTATGCAAAAGTGACAAGCTTTATAAACCAAATATTGAGCAGGATTTAAAAATTGTTTTTGATATATAAATTACAATGTGCGTGGAACTTGAACATTTGTTTCGGTGACCAATTTGTACTAGCAAAAAATATCGTCTTCATAGACTAAATATAACTCGATCTGCATGTGGTCTATATCTATATAACAAGACGAGAATAGATCCTAGAGCAAAACGAAGATAAAAAACTATCCTCAATGATAACCCTCAAGGACTACACGAGTAGCATTAAACATCCGAAGCAAGTTACAAACTGAACAGAAATGAGAACCCCAAAGTGTATTATTAGCTCGTTTTGAAGTCCCTACTTGATTAGCTCCTTTACCCGTTTCGACTTCACCAAGTTCTATTAGATGTTGAATCTCGACCGCCTTGGCTTTTTATAACTCAGCATGTCGTTAGTAGCTCGCCTTACTTGTTCTCCTTGATTAACATGATAATTGTTGGGGATAATATTGAAATACGAGCAATAAACGGATGCTCTGAAAGGTGTGTAATTACTTTCAAATCAAATCAATTTGACGGTTCTACCAAACTATTCGATCTGATACAATTCAGAGAATCAGAAATATGTGTATGTGTGTTTGAGAGAGAATGAACCAGAGAAGAAGAATGACCAAATGCCAGGGGAAACTCATTTTTGTTTATGGGTCTTGGAAACTGCCTTTGGCAGTTATTTCAGTCTCACCAATTGCCAAAATTCATCCTGCCAGGGGCTGCCACCCCTTGGACCCCGCTATTGGGAGTGTTGCCCCTAGACCCCCGTCCCTTAGGGACTTCGCCCTTAAGATCATAATAAAATCAAATAAGTGTGCATTTCGCACCTCCAAACTTATATGATGTCTTATTATGACAAATTGATCAAACAAGTTAATCCAGTTATACTAAAATATCCAACAATAATCCCACTTATGTTTTCGCTTCGCAGGATCTCTTTCTAATGATTTAGGATCTACTTAATGAATATCTGGCCTTAAAGTTTCATTAATATGCTCCTTGTGTTGATTTTGATGTTGCTTGGTGGGAGCTTTCGCACATTTACTCTCTTGTTGATTTAATTGTCATTTATTAATTCTACGTACTATAAAACAAGGCCTCTAAACACCCATATCATATGTGTTGTAGAGCCCACACACAATGTCACATCACAAATTCAATCATATACATACAACAACTAACAGTCACAACTCTAACCACAAAAACCACAGTAAGTCATACCAAATTAATTAAATCAAACTATTCAAATCCATAACTAATAAAAACAATACTTCTCAAATCTCAATCATTCGATCAATAAAAGATTACAAATTTATTACCTAATAAATTTAATAAATTTGTAATCTTTTTGGTGAAGCGGGGCAGGGCAGGGCAGCCACCGGGTTTGATAATCAAATTCAGGGATTTATTAGGTATCTCAAATTTTTGGGTCTTTTAATTGTTTTTTTTATTAAAAGATTAGACAGCTCGTATCACTATAAATCCTCTAATACAAAATTTATATTTACACCTCAAAGCTTTGTTACGCCTTTTACAATGTGTGGAGGAGCCCAAATTTAACCAAATAGCCAAATTAGTTTGATATATAATAACTGATTGATCATAAATGTAGTTTATAGAGTTAGGGGAAGACGGATGACCGGATAAGTAGCACTAAAACCGATTCAAATTTCGTATCCGAGAGGTTCATTCAAATTGTCGCATCAATAGATAATGTTAGATAAAAGCTAGATAATGTTAGATTTTTGGATAACAGATTTTATCTAAAGAAATCTCAATAGCTAATAATATAGTAATGAGTGGATGATATAAATGTACTTTATGGGGTTAGGGGAAGACGGATGACCGGATTTACCTTTGAATCTTGTAAATATTTTTTTAATAAAGTATTTCGACCTTATATATTTCTTTAGGATAACACAAAATCTTTAAATGGGATATTGACAAAAAAAAATGCAACTCTAATGCACGCAATTAATATTAGAGAACATAGTACATGTTTGGAAATTCTTATCTACATTTGAAACAAGAATCATGCATATATAACTAGCACTAAAACCGATTCAAATTTCTTACCCGAGAGTTTCATTCAACTTGTCGCATCAATAGATAATGTTAGATAAAAGGTAGATAATGTTAGATTTTTGGATAACAGATTTTATCTAAAGAAATCTCGATAGCCAATAATATAGTGATAAGTGGATGATAGGTAGGTTTAGGTAATAAATGTTTTATATTTTATTTTGTATTAAAAAATAAAATATAGTATATCTAATATCTAATACTTAACTAAAACAGGAGCCTAAAAATACATTTGCAACTACCACGCCCCCATTTGGGGATATTTTCCCGTTCATTGAAACTTCTAGCGTACACTATTAATTTATAAAAACATGTCTCTCTCTCATTCTAACCCTACCATCATCTGATCTTCATTGAAGCTTTGTCTTTTTTTTAAAAAATAAATATCCCTTTTCCTTTTTCTAATTCTATTCTATTATATTTCTGTTCTTATTCTTCTACCAGTTTTAATTCATGGATCCATGGAAATCCATGGATATAATATCTATTGAAAAACATATATTTCACTCACGTAGTTAAAAGGTTGCGATTCTTAACAAGACGAAAGCTTAAAGTGAAGTTAAACTGAAGCATAAATTGAAGTAATCAAAATAAAAATATATGCTTATTAAGATTTAACTTACTATATTTTATTTTTTTAACACAAAATAAAAATATAAAATATTTATTACCTAAACCTACCTATCATCCACTTATCATTATATTATTGGCTATTGAGATTTCTTTAGATAAAATCTGTCATCTAAAAAGCAGACATTATCTACCTTTTATCTAACATTATCTATTGATGCGACAATTTGAATGAACCTCTCGGGTACGGAATTTGAATCGGATTCCGTACACGGTTTGAATCATCAAGTGTTGATCCAAGACTTGTCATCTTTGAGGTAATACTTGTCATTTTCGCGGTGAATGAATCAATAGTTTCATCTTCCTCCATTTGTAACATCTCAAATTTGGATTTGAGAGTTTGTAGTTTTGCCTTTTGTACTTGATCCACTCCAACGTTCCTAGTCTTTAGTGTATCCCAAACTTCTTTTGCATTTTTACTATTTGCTACTTGCAATATCATATCTTCGGGTAATCCTTTAAATAGATACGCAATCGCGGTCTTGTCTCACTTTTCATCAACTTGAGTTTTATCAGTGGATTGGACCATTTCCCATAGACCATTTGCTTGTAAAATGATCTTCATTCTTATCGACCATATCATATAGTTTGTTGTATTCAACAAGGGGCATTGAAAATAAGGTGTCGATTCCGTTATTATTATTCGAACTATCCCCATCTTCTCCTTCTTTTCCAATATTCATTTTTAAAAGTGTCTAAAACAATTTTAGTCTAAAACTATATATAAAATAATCTTTTCTTGAATCAGAATTTCTAAAATCTTTTGTAACAAAAATAAACCTTCAATGCTAAAATATACAAAAACAAAATTTTAAAATATAAGAATTTGTTGTTAAAGGTGGACGAAGTGGCACTTGGTTAAGGGGGCGGTTTCGCGGTAACACCGCCCCGCCTACGACGGTTTCAACGAAATTCGAAAACTCGGTTTCACACACCGTGGTGAAACCCTCACTTGTGGAACGTTATTTGATCGTTGCAAACCTTTTTCTATATTTTACTCAAGGTTAATAGCTAACCTCTTCATAAATAAATAAAAAAGTTTACCTGGGATGATGAGATGGAGACAATGGAGAGAGGATGGAGATGAAGACACTGTGTTAAAGGTGCAAGAAACAGTTAACCGGTTCGGTTATTTTTGGTAGTAACCGAAACCGATTTTTTTTATAAAAAAAAATTAACCGGTGCCTGTTAATAACCGGTTTCTATGTTTTAAAACTGAAACTGGTCTACCCGGTTTCGGTTAATAATAACCGGTTAACCGATACCGGTTAACCTATTGGGTTTTTTTTTTAACCGGCTTTTATCCCTCTTTATATATATCCCTCCCCCATAAATCATGTATTACACTCAAACCTTAATTATCCCATTTCGAACCTCATATTCTTCTTTTTCACCAACAACCCAACACCCACAAACCCTAACGGAGCTCCGTCACCGTTTGGCCAATGAATCACCAACGCTAGACGATTTCTATAGCCTTGGATCATTAT
>JAOEHQ010046103.1:0-11819 GCA_025447715.1 Asclepias incarnata
TGTCATACATTGTGAAGAATCGGCTCATACCCCATCAAGAAACTTTTGAAAAGTTGATTGGTATCCTATCGCAAAAAAATAAGCTAGATGTTGGTTTGATTGTTATGGGTCCTATGTTTAAGATAGGCTATATACCAAGCTTCCGCTTGGAGGCAATATCCTTGATGTGAGCTAAAATTTGTGAAAGGGCTTAAGTAGATTAATTGTACTTTTCTAGATTGGTTTCTAAAGTTATGTTTAAGGAAATTCTTTCAAAAAAATTGTTGTCAACACAATCTTGTATTAATTCAGTTTTTTTGTATCCTCTTTGGATTTTTTGAAGAATAATATATGTTGTCAGCTCCATGAATTTTGAATTCTGATGTCAAAAAATAGAGTCTTTTAAACTGGTTAATATAACAATATCCGAATGGGTTATATGATTCATCTAGTGTTTTAACCTGGTCATTTAAAATGATACATTATAGATGCTCAAAGTATGATAGTTTGGGATCTTAAACGCATGCATTATAGATGACCAAGTAGTTATTTCTTTTGTCCTTGAGAAACATGGCTGGTTACTGACTTCTAAATACTATGTTATGGATACCAATAGCATCTTTAATGTGACATGTGCAAGGTCACATATAATAAGAATATGCTTTATGTCATATATCTTCCTCCCATACTTTTTTTTTGAGTTTTTTCTTTGCATGAGGGTACATGCAGCTTTCATTTGTTGTATTTTGAGGTGGAAAATGAGTGGGTTGGGTAAAGGGTCATAAAGGCGGGAATTTGTTGGGACTTGTCAAAATAGGCCTGGTGTAAACAAAAACATCTTCAACTTTCGTTTTTATTATAGGTATTTTGCGGTAAATATATTAATTTGAAAATTATCGAATTTTTTTAAATGACATGATTTCGAGGTCTTATACAACAGAAATTATAGTTTGGCAACTTGTAACCCGTCCGAAACATTTTGTTTGTTCCATTTAAAGCCTTCTTTAAAAAAACAAACATTATATCCATTTGACCCGTTATAGATATGACAAACCTGAATGTACCCATACATAAGTTACTTTCATGTTTTTGTGATTACCATGCAACTTTGTACTCACAAAAGACATATTGTATAGCTTAGCATACTGAAGCAGTCATGATTTTCAGGATGTGGTTTCTGGTAATTATGTTTAGGAACTGAGTTAATTTTGAAACATTATGATGAACATCTTAGATGGAACAGAAGACGCACATTTCTCGTATAGGATCGATTCCGTGACCGGCTGTTTGTCGTGTTTTCAGTGCAGAGTCCCTGAGTTATCCATGGCTTGTGTCATGGGTGTAGGATTATGTATATTTTATGACTTTAAGGATAGATGGTTGGTGTCTACATGGAACAACAATGATGGATGGCTTTTCGACTATTTAAGCGAATGGCACAAAAGGGCATTTCTTGAGAGTGAATTTAGCATCTTACACCGTCGTTTGTATCATTGAAGGTATGTGTGTATTCCACTTGTAATTTTAGTTCAAGTTTAATATCAATGTATCCATTTTGATGTTTGAATCGATTTCACCCATTGATCCGATGTTTCAGCTACGTGAAGTTTCTACTAGATTAGATAAGTTATCTTCATTTCCCTCTGATATTTGTTTATATTCGTTGCTCTCGTATTGATTTTGAAAGTGTTTTTATATTTTTTGCTACATGTGTATCTTTTCATTTGCTATGTGTTTACGTGGGTTGCACATTAGATTCAATATGACAAGCTCAAGTATTCAATTTTCTTGGGGGGTGTTTGGTCAGGAGAAATGGAACCAAAGAAATGCAAAGAGAATTAGGTATTTTGTTTTGTTGAGATTGAGAATGAGAGCAACTAATAGGATCCATATTTTATCACCTAAATGGCAAGGATTTCGACTTCTTATAGCAAGAGATTGGGACTAGTTATGGAATTATGATGGGAAAAATAAGAAAGAAAAAAAGAAAAGTAAATAGGAATAAAAAGTAAAGTGAAGCTTGATTTGGGGATTGGTTAGGAGTTGGGCCGTTGTGGTCCAGGGATGGCTAATTGGTTACCAAGCTTGTTAGTGTCTGATTTGTGAGACCTTATAATATCAAGATTCAAGGCCTTGTGTTTTTCTGATTTGAAATCCACTTATGATTTATAACATTCAGTGAGTTATAGTACAAAGATGCATGGAATTGGCCCAATATTCTTTGATATAGTAAGCTGGAACGAAATGACATCAGTAAAATGATTCTCCGTCTTACGATTTTAGTATGTCCCAAAATAATTTTCCATTTCTAAAAAGTGTTGGACATAATTGATTAAGTTTCCCATATAACGTCTAATTAAAATTTAATAAATAGTGAAGGGCACAACTCTTATTTAGGTAAAAAGTAAGCGGTCATATGCTTTTGTTAAACTGTGTGTTTTTGTATATTGGACAATTAGTTTCGGACGGGGGGAGTATTTTTTACTGAATTAGGTAAAGATTAAATTATTGTCAAATAAGGGTGCTTGTGAATCCGGGTTTTGACCCGGATCTCAATTTGTTTTGGATCTAGTGAGTTTGTTTTGTAGATTCCGGGTCATTGTGTTTTGCATCGTATAAAGGTTCCGTTATCTTTTAGACACCCTAAAAACGCCCCCTTTTATCAAAACCCTAAAGTTCAGTTTAGGAGAAGAAATCATGTAAATCGAACTGATCTTTCCATCCAAATCGAGAGTTAATCTTTTCTAGAAGAGTTTCTAAGTATATCGAGTAGTGTCAAGAAGCTGCATTAATAAGCTTTTATCAAAACCTCCGATTTGAGTTTTGGGGAATCATTTTTTAGTAGATCGGGTAACATCAAGAACGGGATGATCAATTAAATTGCCGAATTATTCTTTTTTCCTGTAAGATCAATCATCATAAATTTTGAATGTGTATCCCTTTTTGGTAATTGATTTATGTTGCTCTTGATTGATTTAAATGTATGGCGCTAGTGTATTTATGCTAAATCGCGACTTATATGTTTGTACTTCTAGATCTTTTTCGCTTGTGCAATTTTCCGATGTCTGAATCTAATCTCATATCTGACTAATTTAGTAATGTAGCTGTCTTAAGAGTTTGTTTATATGATCACTCTTTACCTTATTCCGTCTTTGGTTGAAGAAAATTATGAAGAATGGACTCAATTTACAATTCTGCGGTTATTAAACTTTGGAGTTGGATTTTTTTTAGTTAAATCTTGTACGAACTATTCAATTTTTTAGATGTTCTTGTGGTTTATGCTATTTATTGTAATTAAAGTATGTATTTTTTTATTTACGTATCAAGATTCTTGTTAATATGTGGTGAGCAAATTGGTACATAACCTGGATTTGGATTTTGTAGAGAGATTATAATCTAGTGTGAAGTTAATAATAATAAAAAAAAAAGAAGCTTAATTCCAATACATGGCTTCTTGTATCATGTCTCCAAAAGACTCCCTAAGGGCATGTAGGTTAATTGGATTGAGGTACATTATTTCTGTTTTTTTATGCATCTTACTGTGGGTACAGGGGATATCTGACAATTCAAATCATTAAGTATTTTGCAAAGTACCAAGATGAGGCGAAATGCAAGAAAGCGTTCTCGGGGCAGGATCGTGGACAGAAAGAATGGGATAATTGATCCCCGGGATACTATCTCAAGATTGCCCGACCATATATTGCACCATATGATATCTTTTCTTCCATCTTCCGCAAAAGAACAGGTTCGGTCTTTGTCAAGAAATTGGAGGCAACTTAATAAAGAAACCCAGAGAGCACTCTCTATGATTGGGCACAGATTAGATGAGCAGGAGTTGTCTAGGATTTTGGCAGAGGACTTCCCCTCAGTAGAGTTTCTTAGTTTACAGAAGTGCTCAGGAATGAGAACATTAAGACTAGAGAAGTTAAAGTTGAAGAATATCGAGTTGAAGTATTGCGGAAGCCTGAAGAACCTACAGCTTGACACACCAAATCTTGAAGCTTTCCTTTTCCATGGACCTCGTCTCAGGCCGTGCACGATTGAGTTTGGTATATGCAAAAAACTGAAGGTTGTGCATCTAGTTGGGATTGCTATGAACAAAACGATGTTCACTAACTGTAACGAAAGTTTTCCCCTTCTCCAAGAATTGATCATTGGTGCCTGTGATTTCACAGGGTGTATAAAGATCTCCAGTAATTCGCTTGAGAGGTTATCTTTGTTGAGATTCAACACTTCTGTGAATATCCACATCAAAGCCCCAAATCTAGAGTCTTTCGTGTACAATGGCAGTTCAATCCCCTCTTTAATCATGCACTCTCCTCATCTCATCTCAGCTGAGCTAGAGCTATACCTTAGGCCGTACCAAAAGCGAGATGAAACGTGGTTCCCCACATTGTTACAATTGCTACGACGTCTGAGGCATACTCAAAAGCTGACGTTCCATTCCAAGTTCGACGAGGTATGTTTGGCATACATGATTCATTTATTTTATACTTATATTTAGGTGTGTGTGTGTGTGTGTGTATTTATATGTTTGTGTGGCTTTTACTTATACTTTGCTTTCATGCTGCAATCAAGAATATCATAGTTCCAAAAGAACTCAGAGAAACCCTCAACCCTCCCCTCGATGGAACGCCTTTCATCGAAATCAAGACTAATTCCAGATCGAACAATATTGTTCATCTTACTGATGCTATGCTTTGGCTCTGTCCTCGGGCTGGGAATCTCTTTTTCTCTTCAAGTAAGTGGGCGTGGGAGTTCAACCTACAGGTATAATACTGTTTCTAGCTTATTAACTAACTCATCCTGTTCATGAGCTATCTATTAAATATTGTAATCTTGCTGCTCTTTTGTTCTGGTAACAGTTGGTGCACGGGTTATTCTCCAGAGCTCGTTTTAATTCGTGCAGCTTCTGCGCCTCACATACTTCAAGATGCTGGCGCCATTCTGTGATAAAGTATGAAGTAAGACAAACTTTTGATGAGTTCAAGCTGGAAACGATGGATTTTCTTTTGGATAATCTTCAAAAGGTTGGACGCCATGCTGCCAGTAATCTTTTATTTCAGAGGGTTGATATCCTTTCGTAACTTTTTAGCTGATGTTTAATTTAGAGTTTTGTCTATTTCGTGAAAACAAGGGTGTTATAGTGGTGGGCATCATTGAAGCTCGGAGATTTTTCTTTCATTGAACTAAAAATTGATGTAACCATGATTTCTATTTATGCATTTTATTGGGATGATGTTTGTAGTGGTATTTTTATTTCATTTGTATAGAAATAATTGAGCAAAAATTGGGGATGCTATTGCGGTAGGGGGATCGGGTTCCCACTTTTAATCCCTGTCAACACTACTCATCCCATCCCGCGATGGTTTCAGTTCACATCCCCGGCTCGGTACCCATTAGGGAGAATCAGGATTCTTATTTTATAGGAAATGAAATCAAGGAAATGAAAAGAGAAATGATTACATTTTCATTTCCATCTTGTTTTAAAGGTAAATACGAGTATTTTACATATATCTATCTATGCATATTTATCTTTAATGGGATTTGAAGCCACAAACTATTGGTTGTATTCTATCCTCTTTTGGGTCTTTCTTTACAAGAGATTGGGAAGTTTTTTTTTTATATAAATAAAAGCGAAATAAGAAACAAAAACAAAGATGGATTTGGGTTGAAGATAAATATATATCTGCTCTAAGTACTTCCATCAGCAACATTCCAAGACCATAGACATCACAATGGTTAATCGCAGGCTGAAATTTCATATTATTACATCATATGCAGTTCGAAATAGAGAAGAAAAAAGGCAACAGAAATCGGTGATAACTTACTGTCTCTTGATGAGGATATATTGCACTGATTGACTTACTAACAACATTGCCACATCAAAACGAATTAGCTTTGCATTGAAGTCCCGACAAATGGTTGTTTGAACATGTTTAATCACGTTACATGGGAACATAGTTTCTTAATATGATTATTAGTTTTTGAAACTTGGCCTCCTAAAAGAGTTGCTCCAGATATTACAGTGAATCTGGAAGTACTACTACACGTGTATCCATATATAATATTGGATCATTTAAGAACAACTTAAAGTTTACCTTATCGAGCCAAATCTCATCTATGTCTAGTATACAATCTCTGATGTTCACCTGCTAAGCTTCATAAGCTCGTGCATCTCCTACAACCACAGATGGTATATTTCTGTGGATACACGTGTAATCCTCGAAATAAAGGTATGTTCTGCTAGTGTAATCCTCGAAATAAAGGTATGTTCTGCTGCATCTCCTACAACCACAGATGGTATATTTCTGTATCTCAACTTTCATTGTTTTCAATGGGTTAAGGGTAATACAAGTACATACCATTATTTATGTAATCTGCTAAGCTGCTTTTCTTCATAAGCTCGTGCACAAGGTATAATATCCCATCTTCGAAGCAGTATCCTAGCTAGGAGCCTTTAAAGATTGGGATGACTAAACTCACCCAATAATTGTATATCCTTCTATATTTATGCAACAACAAAAAATGACTTACATTAATAAAATTCAATAGCACATTTGGTATTAAAATTGTTTGGAGTAGATGAAATGTTTATCATTTAGCAAAAGTCTTACGTGTTTTGTCAACTGTCAAGTGTCACGAAATAATAAGAATATGGTTTGTTTACCTTAGGCCTATGTAAAAGCTTCTCTTCTGTAACGGCCAATCCAGCACCAAACTCAGAAGGGGAATAAGTCATCTTATGGACCCAACCTATGAAAACCAATTTCCGATTAACCCTTACTTGTTCTGAAAGTTCTTCGTAGCGCATTCCAAATCAGTATACGAGAAATTTTTTAAAATTTTGGGCAAGTGGTTGCTCATTATCTGGAAGTGCTTCACTGTAATCACAATCATCTTCTATTGTTACGGAACTGCAATCACTGTTCTTTGGTGACTTTTTGTGACCATTGACTTTAGGAAACGAAAGCCAAAGAAACGATACATAACATTAATCATAAGATTGATATAAAAATCTAATAATCAAACATAAAATGAACGAGCAAGTATATAAGTACAAATGCAGATGAGCAAAATCACACAAAGTTCGTACCAGAGTTTTCATCTATTAAAGGAGCATAATAAATTGGCATCTTCTTCCGAGTGAATCTAAATAAACCTTTCATTAAACCTCCCGGCTTTGCAAATTGTCAAACTTTTCTTGTAATGCCGGTGCCAGCTGAAGTGTTGCCACTACCTCAGACATTGCAGATTTGCAGGGCGTTCTTTTGGATTACTATGCAAACAACGGTATGCAATTTCAGAAAACGCCTTCAATGTCTTGGGAGACAGCTTTCTTCCTCTTATTTCAGCAGCAACATGTTGATGTAAGTTTCTCTTTTTAACACAGTGTCGAGCCCACCTTGACAAACTCAAATTTTCATCGCCATCAAGAACGACTGCATCCCTTCCTGAAACAATACCACTCCAAATGCATAAACTTCCGTTTTTCTTGTGAACTTTCCAGTCACAAAGATCTCTGGATCCATATATCAAATGTTTCTTTAATGCCGGTATTGATGTATGTATATGATTGATTTATCGGACATAGTTTGGCCAGCCCAAAATCTGATATCTTGGCTGCCCAATCTTCATCAAGCAGAATGTTAGAGCTCTTCATATCACGATGTATGACTCCATGTGTAGTTCCTTCAGCCCCATCATAAAGATATTAATTCCAAGCCATGTGCAGCACTGCAGCCCCTATGCTTATCTTGAGTCTTTGCATCCACGATAAAGGAGTATGGCTGTTATGCAAATGATGATATACAGTTCCATGCATGGGGCATGTACTCGTAAACAATGATCAACACAACCACCAAGTAGAGACACCAGGTGAGAATGTCTCAGCCTAGAAAGCATCTCAATTTCAGCCCTAATTAAACTCAGGAGCTCCTTGAGTGGATATTGAATCCAAGCGTTTGATGGCAACAGCAACGGTGCTACCACCTGTTTCACGTACTCTTGATATCACCTTTGTAGACCTTCCCGAAACCTCCCTCTCCTACAATCAAACTATCGTTAAAGTTTTGGGTTGCTACGTAGTGATGGCATAGTTGCTGCTCTGAGGGTAAAGCCATCGTATAATTGTGGATAGATGTTGAGATCTTCACCCAAAATGGCAAAATCTTACTGAAAAAAAGATTAGTAGTAAAGCAGCAGCAAAGAAAATATCCTGATCATGATTGCTAAACTTAACAAGTTATTGATTTATTTACTACTATAATTTTCGTTGGCGCGGGTTGTATCCTCAGATTTAATCGACTTCACGTGGTGGGATCTACTCAGTTGCAATTACCTGGGTACATCAAGTTTCAACATCCAGATAACAATATAACATACTAAGTATTGTAATTAAATAGAAAGAAAAAATCTGATTAAATTAAAATGATATAATTAAATTAAATGATAATGTTAATGAAAATGAAAAACCTAAATAATAGGTTAAAAAAAGAAAAGAGAAAAGAAATATATTAAATGTAGAGCGAGGCCGGAAAAAATTTTCAGGATGAGTTCTGGGGGTGCCAGATGGCTTTTCCAGAATCCTGTTTTAGTTAACAGATAGATATGTATAGAGATCAAAAGAAAAGAGAATTAAGGAATGAGGTAAGGAAAATGTCTTTTTATTTTTTTTTTACCTTGTTTTATTCATTTTTATTTTATTTTTTTTATAAAAATCCATTCCAAAAAAAAAAAATTTATAAAACTTGTAGCACTCTTTCTAGATAAAACTAAGGGTAAACCCGTACCGTTTTCGTTGTTCTCCACCACCATCTCCGATCATCGCCATCTTCGATCAGCACCACCATCTCCGAGGAGGAGCCCATACCGTATCCAACTATCACCATCTCTAAATCGTCGCCCATCAAATCCAAACCATTCCTAAATCCGTTCAGCCCCCAACCCCTTATAAATACCCTTGAGGTCTAGAGCGATAAGGGCGAAACCCCCTGAACGGGCTACGCCCGTCCGGCTAAGGGTTACGCCCGTATCGTATCCATCCACTTTCAACACATAACTCATTGCCTTCGGATTAGGAAAAAAATTTATTATTATTATTTTTTTTTGAAATAAATTTTTATTTAAAAAATAAAAATGAAAAAAACAAGCTAGGTAAAAAAAATTAAAAAATCATCTTCCTTTTCTTCCTTCCTTAATTTGCTTCTTTATGAATTTATACCTTATACCTTATACCTTATATAGGAGTAAAGATATATAAATCATCTCGATATGGATCAAACAGACGCTTAGTCAAACAGTAAAATGAGCGGGAAACGTTGTTAGTTAACGTCCACATGTCCAGGTTGTTAGAGAGTCAGTTAGCTCAAGTCAAGTGTAAACATAAATAGCTAGATCGAGGTCAACTCGTTGTTTATCTTTAGTACGTACTCATTACTAGGTCTCTCCCAACAGTGAACTCTTCCTCACCTCTTTTTCGTCACCACATCAGCGTCACGTCACATATTCATTACTTCCCCACCTCATGACACACTCTTGCCAACAACATCTGTTCATTACTTCTTCCTCAAAATTCTATTATTTCCGATTAATTAAACATAAAAAAAAAACATTACATTAATTATAAAAAAAAACATTACATTGGAAAAAAAAATTCAATAATAAAAAAACATTACATTAAAAAAAAAGATTACATTAATAAAAAACATTACTTTAATTAAAAAAAACATTACGTTATTAAAAAAAATAGATTAATGTTGATCGTAGTTTGCCGGAAGGTTCCAAATGCGAAAACAATTTTAAAACTAAAACAAATGAAATAATATATAAAAATGGAAATGGAAAGCATGCTCCGCTCGTCTTCACATGTTCTCCAGCAAGACGCAAGCTTCCGTGACATACTCATGATACAATGCTACCAGTGTCACACGGTGACACAACTGTGACATGCCCGTTGAGAATGGTCTTATATATAAAGTTACTGTAGCTTAAGACTACGAATGGAAAAACAATAAATATGTGATTGTTCATTGTTTATCAACTTTTGGTTTATTTTGAACGTCGAGTAGCATCAACTTTTGATTTAAGGGCAAATATTGGTTCTTCGATTTTTTTTTTTTTAAACTCTTCTCAATTTCGTTTGTGAAAAAAATTAGATATCATTATTGTATTCTTATACTAGTAGTCATTGTAGTGTTTTTTTTTTATCCTACTTCTACTGCCACTCTAACTCGAATGTTTAGGATAAAACTTAGGACTTCACGATAATACTCAAGGTACAAATACCTTACTAATGGGCCACCAACCCCATTGTAGTTTTTTAAATGGACTAAAATGAACCTTTTACTTTTAACCCTTACCCTCGTAATAAAAACGAAGTCCTACCCCATCTTGTACAACCATGAAATAACATTTGGATGGAGGTTTCCAAAGTTCTTTGAAACATCAACATATATACACGACATATATTGCAAATTTGTTACATAAAGCTTTGGTTGTTTTATAAGGAGGATCTTTTCAGTGTATATATTTTCAAATGGTTATTGTTTATACGTTCTGTTCAAAATAAACATTAGTTTGTCTTCTGACAAAAAAAAAAAAATTTGTGGTATTCGATCTTTGGGGTTGACGTTCCTGTATGGCCTTAACTGTTTATTTTTAATTTGATTTATCTTTCATATGTGGGCAGCCCAAAGTCAGAACGATAAACATTTTGACAATATAAACATTAGTCATCTAGATTAAGGCAAGTATATATTTCTTTTGAAGTAATATAAACATTCAAGGTAGAGTTAGAAAACGGTCACAAAAATAACTCAAATAAACCGCATACATTTGAAACAAAGACTCAACATTTCAAATATGAAAAAACCTCTTCCATTTATCTATTGATAAATTTCTTTCACCCTCATCAATCAAAAGATCATTGTGACCTTTAACTTTGATGTATTCCTGTGTTGCTTAAGATGCTTGCAACATTAACTTTGGTGTATAACATTTTTTAAATTCATGATCTTTTTAGTATTTACTAGTCATTTTACGCGCACGTTGCTGCAGAACACACTTTTGTTATGACAAAGTTTTGGATACAAACAATATATAATAATATTAATGTAATACAAATACATTTATGTCAAATCTTCAAGCCCAAGTTTAAAAAAAGTCAACAAAACATATAGCAATAATAAAAATATTGTATAAGAACAATAAAAATAATAAGATGTATAAATACATAGAGCTAAACAAAAACTATATTAATGCAAATAATGACACCCTGACGACGGTGATGTAATATAGTGTCTTGCTTTAAATATTCCATGAACGTAAGGCGTAACGATGATGAAAATTATTATATATTAAAAAATGTTATATATAACGAAACGGAGGAAAATAATTAAAACCAGATGCTTAAAAGTAAAACTGTAAATGTATGAAAGTTATTTGATAGAAACATGAAAACCCAAAAATTTGGTGTCAAAAAACTGAAAATGAAAACTTTGATAGAGGGTCAAAGTTAAAAGATAGAAACTTTAGGGTAAAAGGAAAAAAGGCAAAAGTTAAAAGGTGTTGTACTTCATGCACATAAAGTTGTACTATGATGAGGGCAAAAGTTAAAAGATAAAAACTTTAGGGATAAAAATGAAAATTGACAAAACTAAAAAAGTATTGTATTATGTGCATATAAACTTGTATTGACAAAACTAAAAAAATGTTGTACTGTGTGCATATAAATTTATGTTTTTTATATTGTTTTTTAGTATATATATAAAGGGAAAATGTTATATGCTGCTAACATCACCCTACTGCACACACATAAATATTTTAATGATAAAAGGGGG
>JAOEHQ010046104.1:0-11818 GCA_025447715.1 Asclepias incarnata
CTTAACTTTGATTATTTGTTTTTATGATTAAATCTTGTTATTTATTTACAAGGTTTGAATCTTAAAAGCAAAGGTTGAAATAAAAATTAAATAACAAATGTGACATTAGAAAGATTAACTTCCAAAGATATTCCCACGCGACGTGGCGGCAATGGTAGTAGCGATGGCGTGATGGTGGCGGCGACGGTTAGTGGTGGTGGCGACTGTTGGTGGTGGTGGCGGTGACAATGAGTAGTGTAGGTTATTGATGTAAAAAGGGCAGTGTAGTTATTTTAGAAATTAAAGGGTAGATGTTGTAAATTAATTTCATTAAAGGTATATTGGGTATTCAATAGAATCATGGATAGTGTTAGATATATTAGTAAGGACATTTTAGATATTTTAAAAATAGAAAGTTGAAAATGGGAGAAGGGGTAGTTTGTCAATTTCCATGTGAGAAATTAAATTGGTGCTTAAATAATACTCGTCTGTTTACTGATACACATAATTTTTGCTTAAGGGGGGAGGGTGTGGACTCGGTTTGGGGGGTGGTTTGAAATCGGTTTGACACACACGCCATACCCACCCATTCAGTTTACACTTGGTTTGAAGTTGATCGGTTTGTGAAACCGACTCCCATGATACATGAGAAAGCCAACTAGATCACATCAATCTATTTATGGACTACATCAATCTTTTTGTTCTAGACAATACTCTAAGAACAGTTTCTGAAGCTAGGTGGCTAACTGTGAGTATTGATGTTAATTGGTTAAGCAGGAGTCAAGCTGTTTTGTTTAAGTATATGAAATTGACGTGCGATGTGCAGTTCAATATATGTTTTACTTTTCAAAACATGCAATTTTGCAGTGTTCTAGACACAAGGTGAGATACATGAATTTGTCCTGTAATAAAATGATTGTATTTGATTTCAAGGAGATGTTATTTTACAAGAAGTTGTTGTGAAGTGCAGAAGGGTGGCAATGCACAGTGTTGGAGAACGACTGCCAGGGTGCCGGAAACAGTAGCTTTTAATTGGATTCATATTTTGCAGCCTTTTGTGATCGGAATTGGTTTTTGTGTCTAGTCATCTTAGCTCACATAATATAATTATATGTTTTTTTATAATGTGAAATGTTTTTTTTATATTATCTTTGGTATTTTTTATAATTTGAATTTTTTTAAAAAAAAAATTGGGTTGGTGTATCATGACACCTAGTGAAAAATGATGGATTTTTGGTTTGAGGGGTAAAAATGAGTTGACAATATGATATTAGGGGTTGGTTTGGGTTGGGTTAAGTTATGTTGACACCCTCCCCCTAATTATTGCACATACAAAACAAGCTAGAAAAATAATAAAGCTTACAAGAACCGAACGAACATAAACTTTATAAGTTTTCATTTAATGACACATTAAAATTGTTACTAAGTCTTAGTTTTAGTGACACTTTTTAAAATAAGAGTAAGACAAAATATATAAGTTCTTATAAATATATAAGTTCTTATATTTTAGTAACACATTCTGCTATACTAAATCTGAGTTTTAGTTATATACTTATTAAAAAGCGTAGATAAAATATATTTTTCAACTTCACTTGTAAAAGTGTAAGTAAAAACCTTAAACCCATACTATATCCACACTTTTTATGAGTAGTTTCAAGTGTTTGAATATTAGTGACAATTTTATAACATTTAATGTCGACACTTTTATGATTCTTAGCGACATTTTTTAAAGTGTCACAAAATGACATATAACTAGCTACCTGACACTTTTAATGATTTTTTTTTTTTAACAAATCCTTACCGGAACTTTGTCTAGCTAATGAGAAAACTGATCTAAAGCACTCCATGATACAATGCAATACTAAAAGAGTAAAATGTTTTAAGTACCCTGCATGAATTAAAACAAAAATACATGTACTTTCTCGATTTAACATATAAATACTCGGATGATATTTTTGGTAGAACACTTGCTTTACATGTCACTTCACTTTTTGGAACCTTTTTTCGTGTATATATACCCATTGAGGCTCATTTAATAAACTTATACACTCCACTACTACTACTGTCATATACATACGTTCGATCGATCTCTTGTACGTTCTCATTTCAAGGTGAGTAGCTTTTGATTGAATTTTTTTCAATAGTCTAATTAAGTTTTATAAAGATAACATGTTTAATGAGGAAACTAAATTTGTCATTTTTGCTTGACATTTAATGATATTAATTTTCAGACTTTCAAACACATCAAATTAAGAGAAAATGAGTAGCGGAGATTGGATGTGTGGTGCATGTCAACACTCAAATTTCAAGAAACGTGACGCTTGTCAAAAATGTCAGTGTCCTAAATTTGCATCACCGGCTGAGGTTTCAACTCATGCAAACAAAACAAAGGTGTTGGCGGGCGACTGGTATTGCTGTTGTGAGGCGCACAACTTTGCCAACCGAACAGAGTGTTATAGATGTGGCACACACAAAGACTATATCATGATGATGACATTCGCTACGTCTAGTTATGCTTATGATGTTAGCACTCTTCCAGGAGGGAAAATTGGCGATTGGATGTGTAATAGGTAAAAATCAACCATTAATTAATTTAAGATCAGTAATATATAGTACATACGTACATATATAGATCACTAGCTTAGGACTAGATTATGTTTGTTTTTACAACATGGGTTCGGATTGATTACTAATATATAATGCATATTTTGATCGGCTTGAACAGGTGTGGAGGACATAACTTTGCAAGTAAGGTGGAATGCTATAGATGCAAATCGCCAAGGGAATAGGAGTACGTACGTAGTATATTATAATTTGTATGGAAATTTCTTTGTGCTCCTACGTACCATGCTATATGTAATTTTGTTTTTCCCATGATGATCAAAGAAATTATGTAAGATTTACTTATCTCTAGTATTTCTCAACATGTGTTTGGGACTTTGGCGTACATTTTATGTGTTTTCTCTAGAAATGGTTAGAACCGACCATGAGTGAAAAAAACCTTGATAGGCTGCTACATCCGAGTCAAAAAATGACTCGCTATTACTGGGTAACCCAAACAAGAAAAACGACCTGATAAAAAACCGTTTTAGGCTTATAAATGACTCAAATATCTTATCTCATACCAATGTGAGACGAGTTGTTACAAACTATCATTTCATCTCCATCTTCTTTATCTCTATGTGGATTACCATCAAGAAATTCTTTAAAAAAATATTTAAGAATCATTACCTAAATAGTGTTATAGTGAGATTAAGTAATAATAACAATAACCCACTAGTTATTTAGCAAAGATTGGAAGTTTGGGTGTGTGGATTGAATTCAAGAGCGGGAAGGGAAGAAAAGAGAAAGCTCGGGTTTTATTATCACCCATTTAATATTCATTTAAGGTGAAGCCTATAATCCTTGCTAACCGTAAGATGTATTATTAAGATCATTATTGTGTTTGACTAATCTTATAATTGATAATAATATAGTGATTTTTGAAGAAACAATTGTTGAATTGATGAAGTCAACTATTATGGTTGATATGGATTAATAAATGGAATGATTTGTTAAGCCAAACACAATAATTAATGGTGATATAGAAGGGTTGGGCTAGTGTTAGGGTGATAATAGATAATAGATGATCTTGTGACCTAAATTGTATTGATATGCCTTTTGGAAAAGGAATACTTTAGAGAATAGCACCATACATCGTCATAGCCAAGATGAGTACTTAATATTTATATTAAAAATGCCATATTGGGGCTATTGATTTGTTAGTTGAGTTACGTTGTTCATTAACATTTGGGCTATAATGATGCCAATTGAGCTATGGTTTGCTATGTTGAGCTATTTATATTCCGTACATGCTATTGTTGCCATATGATTTATTGATTTGCTATCCAAGCTATAGTCATGCCATTTGGGCTATTGAACTTCTTATGAGCGAAGTATGTCATGTGTGGGAAACGATTAAAATGTCGGATGGTCTAAATTGTTGATGTTGTTGTGATCGAATTGTATGTTGTATGGATATTTATACATATAGTACTCACTAGACAATTAGTTTATTGTTTTAGTTGTTTTTATTTTTATAGGTTGTGAAGGTTCAAAAGGCAAAGAAAGAACTATTTGAAGTTAGTACAGTGGTGAAGTTTGCTTGTGGATGTAGAATGGACTAGTTAATTGTGTCCTTAGTTATCTCTTTTACCCAAGTGTATGATATTTTGCTCAAGTTGTTAAATAACGGTCGTTTAATTAAAATGTTGTAAATATTAGAGAGAGAAAACACACTTTTTAAAGATAATATATCATTATGCATGGGAAAATTATTAGTTACATGTCATGAGGGGTATTTATATCCATGTATATAAGTTACACAATACATCCCTCGTGTTCTAGTCTATTACATATATTCACACTACAAAATATGATTTTTAACATGGACTATTAGATAAACTTAATCTCTCACCTCACAAATTTGGAATAACACGACATTGACCACTTAGGTTGCTATTTAATCAATTTGAACGCTCTCTTAAGAGTTAAGAAATACTTATTCTAGTATAAAGTTACACTTAAGTTCTTGAGGGTTAATCTTGTATTGGAAGTGGATTAAGGTTGGGTGAAGATCGATTTACTGGAGGTTCCCTTACGGTAATAGTTCGGAGCCTAATTTACGCCACCAAGTGTTTTGGGGTGAGTTTTTGTTCTGCCCTGTATGTGGTTTTGCAAATAGTATTTATGGAGGGCTGAAGAAGTGTGTAGAAGAGTGACGAAGTTGGTCTCAATTCGTGATGATCCCCGTATGGAGACTTGTTGGTAGATACGTCATTCTATGGCATAGTCCTTTGTCTGTATTGGCGTGTGGGTGACCAACTTTGAAACGTGTTCAGTCATGCGTCATAGGAATGCAAGTACATTTGTCTTTGCTATGGCCTTTCCGTAGGCTCGCCGATGGGGCCTTTAGCGTACAAGCTTCGGCGCAGTGCGCGCAACTTTAGTAGGTTAGCTTCCGGACTTGTATGCAGGGGCGGTTTAATAGGCAAAGTAGGTAGGTCCTATTACACACCTAAAGTTTGATAATTTTATTGAAAATGTCCAATACATTTTTATAAGAACTATTAAACTACCTTGAGAGTATTGAATGAACTACCTTGGAAATAAAAGAACCTAAGGAACTTGGTGTTGTGGCCAAACATGTTGGGTTTTGGGCGCGATTAATGCTAATGCCCATGGTTCGATTCTCGGTTTAGTAACATTCTTTTCTTTTCTTATTTTTCAAATGTATAATATACCCACTTCGTTTATTTACCTTCCAACTTTGACTAAGTTGAGGGCTATATGATTTTGAATCCTAGATTCGGCTCGTATGTTATGGATAAGAGGGTAGTCAAGTGTTACACTATCAAGTAGTAATAAGAACTTAAATATATGTGTGTCCATACATATGCTTAGTTTCAAAGTATACACATTTTTTTTTTAACGTTCAGTCGAGTAGCGACATCAGGGAACACCTCACCATACAAAGGTGAGGCCTTGCCAATTTCACTCCTTCCCATAGGGTTTAAGAGATGGGCAGACATTTCAGGGAAAAAACCTCACAGACTTGTCACACCAAGTAGTCGAACCCAAGACTCGTGAGTAAAAACCAGGGATGCATCAACCAGTTGGACCGACATTATTTGCAGTATAAGAACATTTTAACTAAACAATTTCATATATCCCCATGATATGAATTCGGTGCCCTGAGTCCCTGACGAGTACTTTTTTATTTTCATTTAAAGGAGATCTTATCAGGATGCTAAAGCACAAATAACATCAACAACACTACAAAAAGGAACAAATTCTTTAAATTAGCTAAACACGAATTAAGGTTTACCTATGTTTCTATTCAACGACCAAGGACATTATATGAAACCGAGTTTAAACTTATGCTTAAATGCTTGAAGTTATTGGTGGTGATTCATTACAATCAAGTTTTGCTTTGTTTTCCTTCTTTCGAAACACATCAAATGGGTAAGTTTTGAATTAGGAACAAATAGAATCAGTCAAACATGTGAAAATTCTTGAAATAAGTATAAAATTTTAGTTAGACGGTTTACTGAAAACTTAACGTATATTACATTTTGAGACATGAGAAATTGGCTATAGTTACATTTTTAGACAATTTTTTTAAAACTTACATATAGCAAACCAATAGTAAGTTCTAAATGAATAAATTTGACTTAAGAGTACCCAACTTGATCAAGACGGTTGGTAATTAAGTGTAATTAAGGGATAAGATTATGTATTTAAAAATGAGTCAGGAGGTACAGAGTGTACACCCATTAAAATGAAAGAATTCTCGGACTCAAAAAGCGTTATCAAATGGAAAAAAGGAAGTTGATGAAAAAGGTTGCTGATGGAAAGGTTGTTGATAGATCAATTTAGTGACTAGACCAGTGACTCACCAGAAAGTCATTGATTAATTAGCGACTGGTTGAGTGACTGATCGCCGACCAGATTGACTGATCAGTTACTAGATAGCGACTGATCAGTGACCAAATCATCGACCAATAGTTTTCATCAGAGGTTTTGGCTTATCAAAAACGGTTTTTTTTTCCTTGATCCGTAACTGTTTTGATCTAGTCATTAGGCAGTTACACACGAAATACTCTTCGATCTACAAATGGGTTCTTGCTTTGTGCCAAAAACAAGAATAGAATTTCTGTCTTATCCTAAAATGATATTCGTATAACCCAGACAATAAGGGTCGAATAATTACTTTCGTAAAGTGATATCACGATTCAGTGATAAATTCGGTCGTTGATTATTTTACCCTTTACACACAAGTATAACCAACAAAGAAGTTAGTTATTCTAAAATCATTGGTAGTAGGTTTGTATGGAGGGTTGTATCGGAATGATTTTTGATGATGTGGAGTTGTATGGGAATAGTGGTGATATGAATGTTGTATCCATGAACCATTTCATCCCCGTGAACAAGTGATATGAGTTTTTTGGTGGGTCACATCCACTTGTTTATATTAAGTTGTGGAATATAAAATTTAATGCGAGACCTATTTTTTTTTTCAAACATTCAGTTGGTACACAACATTCACGGAAACCTCACCGATTAATGGTGAGACCCTGCACGTACTCTAGTCAACGAGGTGGTTGACTATGAGCCGTTACAGGTATTCGGCAGGAGAAACCCCAAGTCATGTCATCCCAGAGGATTAAACTCATGACTTGGGTAAAACCCTTGCCCTCTCAGGCCAAAGTCATCATGGAGGGACTTTAATTCCTAATTAAAGGACAGGGATGAACTTACCATGTCTTGAACCCAAGACCTCCCACTTATAAAGTGGGGGCTCAACCACTAGAGCCTATACATGCATATTCAATTCAAAATATAATCATTTTTATAATAGTATGTATCTAAAAAAATAAATAAATATACTTTTTTTTAGAAAGAAAAATATCAACATACATAATATTTCACACATTTTTCTTATAAAACTTGAATTCATAACCTCATGGTTGGTGGACAACTCACGTAAATTACTCACAAGCCATACTCGATTTTTACATTAGATCGAAAGATGCCGATCTCGAGCTCTAGGTCTCTCAAGTTAAGCGAATTGAGCTCAAACTAGAAGCTGGCCATTTGCACTTACCCTGATGAAATTAATTTAACCACTCTATTATTATGAATATATGTTTTGTTTTTTATTTTTTTATTTTTTTATTTTTTTAAGAAAGATAACATAAAACTAACACATATACCTAGTGTACACATTAATACTTGGAACTTACAACCTATTGGGATATATGTCTTTTTTTTTGTTAGTGCGACATGATTTAGTAGCTAACGTAAATTTTGAAGGGCGCCGACATATATATATTGACAAACTTAAACTAACTTATCTTTTCGAACTTATTATATTAAAAAAATATATATCAAACATCAAGCAACGATACAATTCAAAAGTCTAAGTTGCTGAAATATTTCAACTCTTTATAAAATGTAGGTAGCCAACTCCTAGGAAATTTTAAAATAATTTAATATCTCTGCTTTTATATAAAAAAAATATACATATATTATCTGTAATTATTTGTACTTAAACAAAAGTATTTATAGTCACATATAGGTGTTTCAATAATCATGTTTACTGCATAATTAATGTCTTTTTAATTGGTTAACTAATTAAGAAGAGGACAAGATGACAAAAACACAATTTAATGATGTTATGTATGTTGGTATTCATAATTTATGATTATGATAGTACAAGTATGCAATCAAAATGTGGTTGGTAGTTTATTGATAGGGTCTTTGAACTTGAAGTTTCCAACTCGGATTCGAGTTTTATTCTTTACATTTGTGGGGGTGATTCAAAGTAGGTGATTCGGAAGTCCTAGGTTCTATCTTAAGTCTTCATGTAGTTTTGGAGTAAGAGTAGGATAGTATGTCGTTTAAAAAAAATAAAATCGTTTGTATATGTATATGAAGTAATTAATGTGAAATAAGGACGAGATATATTTAATTAATTTCTTTGAATTTTTTTTATAAATATAATTAAAATCCATTGATTATGCACTGATAATCAATAGCCATCCAATCCCGTTTTTCACAATGTATGAATGATGTGAAATGTACCCAGTTTTACCCTTATCTAAACTCTAAAGGTAAAAAGACTGCTTCGAAAGGACCCCCGGCCATTTTGCATTGAGTGAAGATCGAATCCTTGACCTCTGTTGTCAAAGAAAAAGAATTTTCCAAATGATCCAACCCTGCTTATTAATTATGACTGCAAATCACCCATTCAAGCAAGTTTTATAATGCTAAGGAAACCATAATATTCATGAACTTAAAACCTTCAAACATTGGATGTGTGTTATGTATGAAAACCCTACCACGATACTCATACATTTTGAATGATTTTCATAAGCCCGGCCAACAACGGATGATTTACGGTTTGAATGATTCGATGCAGGTGATGTTTAACAACAGAAAGGAAAGAGCAGAGCTATTGGAGGGACTCATAGTTAGCAACAAAGAAGACATTCCACAGGTATAACAAGTTCAACAAGTCATATATCGATCTTTTATACACTTTACACTTTCGACTAACTATTTGATAAGCTTGTTTTTTTTCCAGAAAATACATCTTCTATGGGGCGAGAGCGATCAAATATTCAAGATGGAACTAGCTCAAAACATGAAACGGTAATTACTAGTAATTCGCTATTAAACCGTCTCATCTAATTTAATTAATTTTGTTTGTATCTCGATCCTTTTATGATTTGACAAAATTTGGCTTTTTGTACGTACTTATATATAGGCAACTAGGAGAAAATACAACCGTTGAGGGTATAAGCAAGGCAGGCCACCTTGTTCACATAGAACGACCATGTGTCTATACCCGGTGTATCAAGAAGTTCCTTGCCTCCCTACCAGCAGAAGATGAACCAACAAAATAAACTTGTATCAGATTACAGTCGTATCGATCTCGTCTATATATATATATCATTGTTTTGTGCCTTAAAATGTCATGATGATGTTTAATTGTTTATTGAAGTGAAGTGAACAATAGATCTTGTATCAATTATATATGCCTCGAGCTATGGTGAAATAAAGCGAATTGTTCTTTGATTTCTCAATCATTTTGTAACATGACATATAATAGTGATGAAACTAACACAGTAATTAAGATTTTATTTTATAGATGAAAAGAATTATCTGAGCATGTAGGTTTTCTGGCATTTGTCATCATATATAGCATGACATACAAAATTGTTATTATTCTACCTATTGCAAACAAGCTAACATTACATTGGTCCATATATAGCGCTTGTTAATTTATGAAATCAATATGCAAATTAAGAAAAATAAATCATGAACATTACGCCTTTCCCTATCCTGAACTCGTCATCTCCTCATCTTCACTGCCACGTCAATTTTCTCTCTCCAAGACACACCTAAGAACTACCCCCTCCCTATCATACCCTTCTTCATCTCATCCCCAATTAAAAAAAATATTAAATACACACTCACATACATCCGTTGAACCATTTCGAAAATATAACGAGGCACGACGATGGAAGGTCACGACGACACCATGCCAACCCTGTCTTGCTCGTCCTATAATGATGACCACTCACGATGAGTGGATAGGCACCGGCCTTATATACACGATAAAATTTGTTTCGCTGGATCAAGCTAGAAGAGTGTAAGGAAAACACACATTAAAGGAAATATAACAGGGTGTTTGGTTGAAAATGTAAAATTACTATGGGTATGCGATTTTTATAGGAATGGAAATGGATATCTAAATTCATCTTTCTTGACGGATTAAAAACATGCAAAATCTGGTGGGTTTGATTCCAAATTTTCAAATCCAACTCCATGAACCCAACTTGTCCATAGGGTATAAATGTCATACTCTTATTCCGAGAACCATGAACCAAACAGCCCGTAAACTAACTTATACGCCTAGGGATACAAACATGGCAAGCACTACCAAAATAAACTATGAGATTCTAATAATCGTAACAATTTTCATCCCCCTCTGGTTAGGTAATTTACAATCATACGTTTTAGTCTATTTATTAGTTTGCGATCGAATAACATAGAGTAATTATCAAGAATCATTCTCATGGTTCGTCATTTTCTTACATATTTTTCATACACTTTCTTACAAAGATCATCCCAATACTTCGGTTTTCGTAATCAACGTTCATCTCTCTGACACTTAAGGTAACCAAAATACCCTTATTTGTATTATACACTAGCCAGTTCAACAGGATTAGTTAAGTGTCTGATTTGTAGTAACCTGTTTAGTATTTCTTCTTTTGTTTTAACATCGATCCCATCATATTACAGGCCCAATCAAGAGATTAAGGCCCATAACTCACACGGGCTGTAGCCTGTAGACATGAAACATTAATCGTTTCACACTCAATTACTCAAATACTCTCGATTGATGACATTTTGCATTCATTGTCAACACTTGACAAAAAAAAAAAATCTGGAACAGAACACTTAACAAAAATGTTGATCAAGCTAAGTGCCAGACACCAACATTATAAAAGAGAAATAACTAGTTGACTTCAACATCCAGAGCGAGTCTTGTTGGACTAATATCTTTAGCATTGTAGCAATTTCAAATTGTAACAGACTTACAGACTAGAAGAACTTTTTTTTTGAAATGAGCATATTTGCACCCCATTTTGTCAAACAAGTTTTTGTAAAAAAAAAATTTATAAACAAGTGAATCCGGCATAAATGCCGGATTGGTACACATAGGATGATTCCGACATTTATAATGCCGGATTGAACTTTGTTTTGTACACGTGGTTTGGCTCATGTGAAGTGTCAGATTTGGGGTTGAATCCGGCATTTTGCATTTATAATGCCGGATTGTGAGAGCATCAGGTATGGTAATATTATACAGAACCATCCAGAACGCCACCTCAGCGCCACATCAGCTTTCATCATTTCATCAATTTTTAGCCTTTATGGACGCAGAACCACTCAGAATACAGAACACCGCTTTTTTATTTACCTATTTAAATTACAAAAACTATTTTTTATTATGAAATAAAACATAAATATAAATAATAACAAACTTTAAAAAAACAAAGAAACAGTTAACAAATAAAATAAAATAATGTTTATATCAACAAGTTGACACACCTACGGTTTGTAACATGATGAGCAAACCACAAAAATTTGACACGTAACATATATCTCATCTTTTAACAGACTATTTCCTACTCCATCCTTATTACTTCTTGTTGGAATATGATCACGTAAAATATAAACGTATGTCCGGAAAGTATTTAAGCCTACGGGGTCACACGTCTCGACA
>JAOEHQ010046105.1:0-11817 GCA_025447715.1 Asclepias incarnata
TCAGCCGGTACAGTCCCACAAAAGGTGTTTTTGCCGGTTTTATACCCCACAATAGACATTTTTTTTGTATGGTCCTATTAAAGGTTTTTTTTGCCAAGTTTGAGTACTTTCCAATCAATTAACCCTAAAAAAAAAGAATAACAGACTTTAGGCCGAACAAGTGATCTTACTCATATAGTACAAATCTTTAAAAGACGACAATATATGCACTCCCTTGATGCGATATTTAACCAAAACATAATCCACCACATGCTGCAGAACGAGCACTTTACACAACCAAAGAAACCCGGAAACAAAAACATATATAAGAATACCGTGCGACTATGCTCAATGGCCATCATTAGAGCGTGAATTATCAGAAAAAGATGAATCACGTGATAACTCACCAGGACCCCGTGAAGTAAACAAATTTGGGTATGACATATAACCATCATCCATTGACGGCAACCTTTGAGGCTGGTGAGGGGTAATCGATTGTGGAGGACTTGAAGAGGTGTAAACCGGGTCTTGATTGTCAAGATTAGACTTTTCAGGTGTAATAGGTTCATGGTTGACTGTAGAAAATGGGTTCTCGTTGGACTCATACATGTTCTGTTTCTTGACGAGTTCGCTAATTCGAACCTGGGCAAGGCTAGCAGCAGCCCGAGCTGCTGCTGCAGCACGTTCAGCACTTTCTGCAGCAGCTTGGGCAGCAACCAATACATCTTGTAAATCATCTTTGATGCCAGTTCTGGTTCTGGGAAGTTGATTGTTTTCTTTCACTGTAGCAGTCTGCAAGTCATGATTGACCATAGTTTTAGCTTGGGGAGATGGGCTACTTTCTTTCACCATAAAGGTTTCAGATGGTGGAGAAATGAACGGCAAAAACTGTTTCTCTTCATTTTCCTTGGGTGTTGATTTCTCTAATATATTATCTGCTTCATCGTTGAGGTCAGATAAGGCAGAGGGAGGAAATGGAAGCATTTCGGGTCTGGAAATGAATTCTGAAGGAGCAGCAGGTTGCACAGATGAATTGGGAACCTCCGGAAGATCTAGCATGTCGTATTCTGCATCGGAATCCGATTGTTCATTACGAATACTTTCAGAAGTTGCGTGTACTGGTTCCTCAAACTTTTCTTCTGGAAGAGGCAATTTTGGGCTGGCAAGTTGCGTGGGGCCGTTCTGCATACATAAAAAAGGAGAATTGCTTTAGCATTGTTGTCAATTTAGAGGTGGTAGTTTTGACTCAATTTCTTATAAATGGGTCACACTTTGATTAGTGGTAATTGCAAACGGGAATCAAACAATTTAGCTAAAAGCGAAATGAGTTGTAAATCAGCCAAAGCATAACTTTAACGCTTCCAGACTCCTAGGTATTATTAATAAAAGTATCAGCAGTCTTGTATTCACATTTTAAACACAAATTTTATAAATAAAAACGACAAAAAAGACAAAAACAAAAAAAAAAGAAAAAGTGAAAGAAAGAAAAAGGGTTCTGTGGATTAACAGAATCCCGGACGTTTTGCCCAAGACAAAAACCAGCCCACTCAGATAAAACCCATTTAGATTTAGTACACAATAGGACCAAGCCGTTCATTTAGACACATTCAAGTCTGAACCAAATCAAAAACCACTATACTAATAGTAAATGAAATAAAAAGTCTACTAGTTGCGAATCAAATCAAGAACCGCTATACAGCTTTTAAAAAAAAAAATGCTATACTATTTACACAAAATTGTAGATTTGCTTCAAGTTAATATGCACATACATAAATAGATTAAACATCTTAATCTTGTATAAGCCACAAATATACTTGCATTAAATCAGTAATCACAGGAGCGTTGGAATGGACTTAGAACAAGTTCTCAAAAGGGCATACCGAATGGTTCACTTAGATAGTTAGATTACAAATCCAGTTAGTTTTGGCTTAAACATGTCTTCAACTTGAAGCAGGTTTTGTTTTCGTATTAATTTGGTTAAGGCAATCTATTTCCAATACTTTCTGTTTTGTGATCTTCAATGCACTTCACGTTGAAGCCCAAATACATTGTATGAATTTGTTATGTTTTACTGAAAAGCTTGGCCATTAAAAAGACGAAAGTTATCACAAGAGTGTGGTCTTATTCCAAAAGTCATTCATTCCAAAATACCATAAAAAGTGATGAATAACTTTGAATCAACATGCCCACCAGAAAATTCATAAAACAGAATTTTCAATTAAGAAATCATGCAATACTCTTATTGAATAAAACCAGAAAAGGAAAAAGCTAACCAGTAAATCTTCATGTGGCTTCAGCAATTCAGTTTCTGATGCAGTGGGATCCCAATCAAGCTCATGCTCCTCTGCGATTTCCTTTAGCAGATTAAGCTTTACTTCAGGAGCTGGAGCACGGATGGATAGATGTTCGATCAACTGTGATGTGAAATAAATAAAAAAAGGTAGGACACCAATTAGCCACCATAGTTAATTATATTACATCTAGAAATTGTGACTGACCAAACCATCCTAGAATATGAAAGCAGAACACTTCAACTCAGGATGTCAAGAAATTAGAATGCAGCATTTCCCTTTTTAGCAGACTATTTCAATCCAAAATTATGCCCCCACCCACAGGTAAAAAAATAAAAAAATAAAACTCAGCATTGATTTGTTATAGAAGATCAATTGAATTTTCATTAGTAAAAATGTTAAATATTTGACTAATACAAACACTAGCGCGCATAAACGAAAACTGCATGTGATAGAAAAAATAAAATATATAACGTTTAAACACCTGGCGATTAACACCACATTCTGGCATGAGCTCTGTAGCAGCAGCAATAAATTCTTTGCCATATTTACCAGCAAAAGCCATCTGAACCTGAATTAGTTCAGGAAGATCTGCACATCTCGGTGCAGCAAAACACAGACTTGAAATTGCCTCTTTTAGGTCAAGAGGACATTCCCTGTATGTAAAAAATGCAGTGACTTTAAACTATATAATGCGACCCCCAAGAGATCTATAGGGTGTAAAAACTCCAAACGGATTATGGATTATAGCATTCAAGTCCTCTTAATTGAAATCTGCCTTAAACAGTTAAAAAAAAAACTCCTAACTGCCTCGGAGAGAATCTATGCAAGATAATTGATCCCAAACACACAAAATTGGCAAAGATGGCTGTAATAACAGAATGGTTTTTAATATAAGTTGCCACTTATTCAGATTTGATTGTTCCCTTGTAAGTACCAGTCCCAGGAGATTCCACCCCGAGATACTGTCACTTTGAATCTTTAATAATGTATAAGGTAAATATTTATAGTATAACCGGACCAACTGGATTCCTTTTAATCCTAAGGTTTTCTCTCTCCAAGATATTTCAAATAAATATTTAACACTGAATATTCTTATTTGAATTTAGATTTTTCTTTTTAATTTCAATTAGATTCACCTCTATGCTGAGTGGAACCCTATCCTCTGTCTCTCTCTATGTGGATTTATATTTTTACCAAATGTATCATCTAGTGAAGTAATCGTATCATCAGAATATTGTTGGTCCGACATAGAAATACTACTTCAAAGATCATCACAAATAAGCGTAGAAGAGACGTTTACTTCAAGTTCCTCTTAACTCTCCAAGCGTTAGGTGACTCCTACCCTCCACAACCAAAATCTATAGGCATGAAACTTTTTCAAGCATGCCAAATAACTTGGTGTCATAATATGCGACACGTGAGAAGCTACAAAGTCTTATACATATTACCCACATCACAGATAAATAGTCCATTACCTCATACTTGCAAAATAGAAGACTTGTGTAACTTGCTACTGACTGGTATATAATGCATTACACAATATATCAATAAGAGTCACTCACGAACGTGGAATCATCATCAAGCATTAATTACCCAATCTAGAATTTGCAGTCTATTAAAATGTCGTCTTCTTAAGCATACAGTTCTCCTGCCTACCCTATTAACTAGTTTCTGGCATTCATATCTGCCCGTCAACGGTTAACGGGATCCAAAATATTAATCAAACAATAAAGATAGGAATATAGAATAAAACCAACCTTTGAGCTTCTATAATTGGAAGACGGACAACAACAAGCTCACAAAACAACTCAATGATCTCTTGTGCTGCCATCATTTTTTCTTCCCTTATAATATGCTCAACCTACATAAGATACATTAACCAAATGTCAATGAAACTTTTATGTGCATGGAAAACGACTACGAATGTAACACACAATAAGCAGAAAGAAAAAATTTGATTATACCCGAATTCGAGCAGTAGCTTCTTGACCAGTCTCAAGAAGTTTTGCAATATCACGGCGCATCTGCTTTATATGAATCTCTCTACGATTCCTCAGCAGCTTTATCCGCGGAATTGTCAATTTCAGAAGGGTTTTACTGTTTCCAACAAATAGCAAACCATAGTTACTTAAACATCACCATTAACCAAAGAAAAAAAATCAAGTTGATTTTCAGCAACCCAAAGGAATTTTTCTAACAAGTCAGGTTCATCTTTAGCTCTTATTGAGATCACACCCGGAATAACTCCAAAGACCCCAATCTCCAGGGAGTCTAAAAAACTCATGTTTGTATCCATTAATTCAAAATTTGATAGGTACGCTTCAGTTTCAGCCAACCCCAGCCAACACACACCATACCGCCCAAGGCCCATGATTTCAGCCGTAAAAGTCAACCAGCCCAGATGGCCGTCCAGCCAACTAAACATCCTCACCAAAAGATTTTCCTAATAAATCATGTTCTACCTTAGCTGAGCTCCGGATCAAAACTATGATACTTTCAAAGGCAAATTTCAGAATAAAGGTAACATAATTACGGAATTTCCCAGTTAGGAGAATGTAACACATCTTTAAACAAAAACAGGAATATCAGTTTAATCTTGAACGAAAAAGCGTTCTTATGCTATACTAACAATTCGGAAATTTTGGTTATCATGCTGTAGCGTTTTCTAACACTTCTGAAACTATGTTCCATTTCTTCTTACTAGAATTGAACTTACAATCCTTTCTTTGTTCAAACCAATTTTACGTGTTCCCGTAACTAGAAAATTTGTATAACTATGATTACCAATAAAATTAAATTTTTCTTTCTATCAGATAAAATCAAAAATTTTAAGCTTTAGCTCAAGGTAACAAATTCTACATACTTCAATTTTCAATACTACAACAATATATTCGCCAATGAGCTCTTAGTCTAGTGGTCGAAAAGGGTCTGGAGGTCCCGGGTTCAAATCCCGGTCTCGGGAAAACTAACTACTAACTACTAACATTTGCCGTTCGAAAAGAAAAACAATTTAATAATAAAAAATAATTATATAAAAAAAAAAAACTCAGTATCAATACACTAAAAAAAGGAAATTAATTAGTAGTACCATTTAGAAGCCTTGAAAGAGCCCTTGCTGAAGAAAGAATCCATCTTTAAGAAGCCTTCGAATTATCTGATTAGAAATTTACAAAAGATTATTTATTTATAAATCTATAAATATATAAATAAAAACACAAGATCAATTTACAACTATGATTGATTGATTTATAAGAACTATATATATGGGTTTGTACACACGCCCACACCTACTCCATTATCAAATTATTATATTTATTTATTTATATTTACGCGTTTATATATAAATATAAATATAAATATAAATATATATACATAGATACATACATAAAAGAATTGGATGAATACTCGTCTATTATTACTTAAGATGGAAGGAACAATGAAAGTTTGACAGATAAATTGAGGTTTTGGGATTTTAGGATTTTCTGTTTTTTGTTTTTTATAATAATTAATTAAATTAATAATTAATAATTAATAATGACCATGAACCTTTTTTTTTTTGAATGTTAAAACTTTTATTCGCACCAAAAATTCACCACAACTCACACAAATAGTGGAGTCCTGATGAGATTACAATCCCGGCTTGAAACTTGATTGGAAGAAAAGACGGTCGAAGCGATTTTATTTGTCAATTTACATAACTACCCCTTATGATTTGATACAAGACAATGCTAAATCCTTTAAAAAAAAAAAAATCCTCCAAATAATCCTCAATCATGATATTTGATAAAATCAAAAAATGAGATTAAAAAAGAGAATAAAAAGTTGAAAGGTTTAAAATAGTGAATAATGATGAATGACATTTTAAGTAGATCGACTTAGTTTTTTAAGAGGAAAGAGGGGACAAAATTCTTTAATAACTAAATTATAGATATACATGATAATAATAATAATGGGTTTGGTAGCATAGAACCATAGATATGTTTTCTTTTAAACTTTTTGCGATATTAACCATTGAAAATTACTCGAACATTCGCTCGTTGACATCGACTTTTATTGTTGGGCAAACCTGGTCTCACGGGTGGACGTGGGATTTTGTCTTTATCAGCATTAAATGCATCACATGTTCATCGGTTCCTAAATCCATAGGGACAGCTTCATTTGCATTTCTTTTCTTTGGTCGTAGCCCAAGTTGATTGAGATTTTTCCATTTTCCTTTGTTTCTCAAAGACTATACACTTCGTAGTGTGTGAAATGCCCCGTGTATAGCCCCTCGTATTCTTTCAAAGCAAAGCCGCTTGCATAATGTCGTCGTTATTGGCATCTGATTTTCGATGGACTTCAAGCTCGGACATTACCACACAGAATAGTTTGGTTATTCTCTTCAATTCTTCATTCAACGACTCATTTGATGTGATTTGTTCGGGTGAATCTTGTTAAAGTTTAAATGTATTTGTTTCCAGAAACCATTAGCATCTTGATTGTTGTCGATGACGCAATCCTCAAAAATGTAAATCCAACATTTCACCAACAACAAAGCTCCATCCTCATCCTAAAGTTGCATCGTGATTGTTTCACGAATGTGTTTTTATCTTTTTGTTGGTTTTTTAACAGATGGTGGTGATTGAGAAGTTGATAGTGATATTAGTTGAGTACAAAATGGTGGCAGTGGTTGAACATTTTGTTGAAATTGTTGTTGTTGATGAAATTGTTGTTGGAAAATAAGTTGTTGTAAGTTCCAAGCATTTTGTTGTAGTTGTTGGTATTCAGAAAATTGTAAATCGACTTGCAGAGGTGTAGTCGTGTAGGTCGGTAACAATTTGACCTTGGTGATCATGTTTGTGATTGTGGATGAGGTTGTGTTGTTGGTAGGTAATTTGTTTCAAACATTGGAAATTGTTGGGTGGATAAACATGTGTTGGAAGAAGATGATAAATTGGTTGAAAAATTATATTGTTGGTTATATATTTTGTTGTGGTTTAAAAACTTTTTGCAAATATAAAGTTGTAATGAAAATAGGTCCACTGATAGTGCATTTACAACGTTTTACAGGTAAAACAGAAAAAAAAGAAAAAAGAAAAAGAAGTAACCGTTTTATAATCGTTGCCTAATTTTAAAAAAGGTTCAAAATTAACGGTAACAATTTAAAAAAATCAAAAAAAAAAGTAATCACTCATCACCAAGGCTGGCATCGAGTCGGCGATCACCGAGCTTTCACCGACGGGGCGTAAAAGTTTCACCTAGGAGGGTCGGTGATCACCTTGCTCATTACCATTACCGAGACCTTAAAGATGGTCTAATACTCTAATGTTTGGTATAGGTGATAGTTGTTCATCAATAAATATATAAAAATAAAAATGAAATTAAGAATAATTGTAAAATAATTAATAAAATCATAAAAAATAAAAGTTAATTATAATTTTCGTCCTGTTGTCTGAACAAATTACAGGTTTCATCCCTAACTTTTATTTATTACGGCTTTGGTCCAACTTTTGGACTCCGTCAACGGTTTTGGTTCTAAGCCTTAAAGTCTGTTTAGAATGTAGTCATGTGATAAGAATTTTAGTTATTTCGTTTGTTACAGAACCAGAATCCCAGATCTCATCTTCTTATATCTCTCTACATCTACTTTTTTTCCTAATGTTATAATCTTCTTCTTGAAATCATTTCTTCTTGTAATCTATTTCAGATCACCCATAGAAATATACAATCAAACAAACACACAAATCTTATTTACACAACTCAAAACCTTTTTATTCAACTTCAAGATTAACAAATCAAAATCTAACCAGGGTAAATCCCTTTTACCCAAAGATTAACAAATCAATAACCCAATTCCATTGTAACCCATACCAAGAACCACCCAACTCAACCTACCATCGTACACCCCACCACAGCTCAGCCCCATTTCCCTCTTACTTTCGCTGTTCAGTGTTGAATGATAATTCATTAATCCATGTTGACATAAAGTTTAGGGGTCATTATGTAATTAAGTATTTATGTATTTAGAGTCGAGTTTGTAAAGTATAAGTTAAAGGGTCTAGTATGTCAAGAAGAAAGTTTACAACCGAATGGTAGTTTATTTCGGTTATAGGTAGTTATTGTTGAAGGGTCGTGACTTTACATGAAGAGTCACAATGGTTCGTTTATGTACTATAAATAGAAGTGTCTATTCATTGTAAAAACTTAACAGAATTCATTATATACAAAGTGTGAGTTTGTGTGTCTTGAGTTTTGTTCATAGAGATGTTTGATTCGAACCCGAGATGATCCGAATGGGCCAACAGAACATATGTGAAGAATACTTACTGGACTCGAAGCTTTCTGTTCTCTTCAATCACCTGTGCTGCTTCATATGAATTGACAAAACCAGGCTACAAAAGAATAACAATTTGATGTAAAATAAAACCTTTTTACAAAAGTATAATCTTGATTGAGCTAATACTACGTAGAAGAGGTGACAATTTTGACCCGTTTAACTATGGCTAGTTATCCAGGTAATGTGTTAATCTCTAACATGTCAAACAGGTGAATTAAAGATATTACCTAGAAAAACTGTGTCATGTCAGCCCCCAGACCCATACAAAAACTTTCCGTTTGACCTGTTACCCAACCAGCCCACCTTGGCACCTCTACAAAGAAACAGTGGTAGCGGTCTTACCAGATTAGCTCCTTTGTTAGAGTCAACCTCCATCTGAGTCTGAGAGGCTCTGATCTGAGCATCGTAGGTTGAACACTTGATCCCCCGCGCGCGCTTTAATGATGCCCTTGAAAGGATCGGAAGAATATGGTAATGGAAGATGGCTTCTTATAGTCTATCAAAGTATCTACCAACATAAATTGAAGAATTTACTTTACAACTTTGGTTGTACCGGCAACAAGTGTAGAGGCAATCCCCCTAGTGACTTTACGACTTTGGTTGTACCTCTTGATTTACGAACACCTCGGTTGATCAGTTCCCATGTTAGTAAAATTAAACCTAACCACCAGCCCTCTTTTGCAGACTATGAATAAAATACTGAACTTTCTTTTCTAAGCAGGAATTGATTTTCAATTAACAAAAGTATAGCATTCGTACACCAGGTCGAAAGAAAATGACCACATAAGATTGCCAATATCAAACACACCATTCCCATAATTCAAAAATCCAAATCTCCATATTCTCTAGTTTATCTATAGGTTTGCTTAGAATTAAAAGTGTAGTTATGCTAAATATTAAAGTCTACTTGATAGAAAACAGAAGCTTGATTTTCTTGCATAGTTTTCCTGTCAGTTTAGCTTTAGTAACTTCTTTATAATATATATCATATCATCATCATCATCATTCTTACTATTGGTGGTGCTATCAGAGTTTGGGAGAAGTAGATGTACTCACCACATCATTGTCTATCTTCCAAGTGCTTGGTATTTTCGATTCAGTGAACCTTGGTTTTGGCTTCGGGTATTGAGAGTTGAGACTGGGCCACATCCACATGCTGTGATGTAGAAATTAGATTACTCGGTATTTCTACACCTGAAGAATCGGTACATATGGACATTTTTTCCCCCTTGATCTGAGACCTTGGTCTTGATCCAATTGAACCACCTCAATATTAATTGCATGTGTTAGTGGGTCATTAGCCTCAATCTCCCAATATTTGTAGCTAGAGTTCGACTTATGTTGACCACCCGGAATCTCTACTATGACTTTATCACCATCCAACTTGTTTTCCATGAATTATTATTCTTACAGCACCCAAATATTAAACCAAATTCACATCAAATTTTTCGTTTTGTCTTGTATTCTTACCCTTTTTACTTGCAGTTGAGCAAACACAATTCCATATCAACAAAGTAAACAACAATGACACAAGTTGTTGCATATATTATATAGGATATTAATGTATAGTCATGACAGATTCAAATATGAATACCACAAATTTGAAGACTGAAGTTGTAAAAAACCATGAATAACTGAATACCAGTACTCGAGAGTCGAGATAACACCATGACCCGCAGACTGAATTCACTAATTTCATGTGATATAGCTAAAGTACTGAAATATAAAGAAAACAAAAAGTTATTAAAAATTCCACTTGAAATCCTAATTTAAAGATTTTAGGCCTAGCAGACAAATGAAAAAAGTTGTAACATATATAATCGCTTATCAAGCAAGTATTGGAAACTTAAATGCACAAAATCGTGGCGAATGGTGACGCAGACGCAATGTGTATGTAGCTAATCAGAACTTGTTGGGGGATAGATATGACACTTGATTCCAAGTCGACGGAAGATGTTCCTCAGCTCCAGCACGAGGTTTGATCTTTTATCGCTTATCTCTTCATAATTCTGAAAGTTTATCGTATGAGTTATGTACAGTCTCATTTTCATCTTGTTCACATCTTCAATCTCCCTAACCCGAACCCTGTGCTCTGGTTGCCATAAGTGAGGGTTGCTATCTATGTACCTGATAGGAAATAAAACCACACTGTTATTATATCGAGAATAATATAACATTATACTTTAATCAAGCCTAATATTGAGATCATTCAGAAGAAATACTAATCGTCAATAACAAGCAAAGTTAAGTTTGAATCCTGCCCTTATTATCATAACTCAAAACATCTACCTTCACTCCATGTAAAATTACATACATTCGTGGATATCTAGTCCCGAGGAATATCAGCATTAATTAAGTGTGTTGAAGTAAGACTGTAAGAGACTAGCCAAATTTGAATGAAAGCAAGACTAACGAGAGATAAGTAGAATAAGTTGACATACTTTTTAATTTCAGCTTTTAGAGCTGAAATGTTCTCAGCTGAAGTGGAAACATCCAAATCAAACTCCACAATATCCCTCATTTCTGGACTTCGATTAAAATTGATGATAGATTTTGTAGCTAATTCTGAATTCGGATAAGAAATCTTCTGATTGTCATGTTTCAGGAAGACGGTAGTCAAAATGCTCACTTCTTCTACGACAACCTATAGGTTTATATCCACTTGAATAAATAAAGGAGAATAACTTAATTGGCATTGTAGTTAGAACTAAATTGTTGCAGATAGATTAGGTCCAGTGAAGAAGTTACCTACCTGGAGACCATCAATGACGCAACGGTCACCAACATCAAATGGGTATTTCACAAACAAGAATATCATGGATTCTAATGTTGACTTAGCGGAGCCCCCAATTGTGAAAACAGCAAGTAAGAACTGAGATGAGATGAACAACATCACTTCTTTTGAAGCAATATCATTGAGTATTGCACAAAAGATTATTAGTACTGCTACCAAAAGCACATTAAAAAACTCGAGTAATTTGTTCATGACTTCGTATATGTCATCTATAGAATGCTCCAGAAATTTACCCTTCATATACATGCTCACCTAAAAACCAAGATGAAATATCAAAGGAATGGAATAATGTTGACATCAAAATCTGATAATTTTAAATGAATGGTGACATTTGATAGAGTAAGTACCACCCAATTAAAAAAGGACTTCTCATTAATCCTTCCACTTTCCTCTTCTCCTCCTATCAATGGAAGCACGATATCCACCTCCTCTTT
>JAOEHQ010046106.1:0-22673 GCA_025447715.1 Asclepias incarnata
AGTACTGTTTCATGTAGCAGTACCTATATAATTCCATGTCAACTGTGCTTTATGTGGCATCCCATGTTTCCGCCATGATGGGGTGTTACATTTTGGCAGGTTTTCAATTTATTCAACAAACACAATTTTATATACCCGTTAGACAATCGAGAACTAGTGGTCGGCGAAGACGGCTTTCAGCGACTATCACTTTTTGACGCATGTACTGAATGAAGTTTATAAATTTTATGTACACTACAATTTAACTCTTTGATAAATTGATCATCATTGTCCATTGTACGGGATATAATCAAGCCTTTAGTGTTTTTTCTCTTATTAAAGGTGCTTGTGTATAATTAATGGTCATTAACTAATATATAGTTTAGACAAAAAAATATATATAAAAAAATGGCCAATTTGGCAAGGGGCGTCATGCTTGGCAAATTTTATTGTAACGATATGGTCTATGAAAACCAACCCTATGTTGTCGAACCTTACACATAACGTACAAGTATAGAAAACATCCCAAATTAATAGAAAACGTGGCTCAAATTCATTGGTCAATGTTAATTGTGGACCAAAGTAACACCAAATTTAACATTGATAAATGTCTTCATCTTCACAAATTATGTCATCATGCTATGTACATCAACATCTAGTTTATACATACTAACTAACATAAAAGTCGTATTTATGTGGTTCCCATTCCATCAAAAGCAAAACATGGAGGTTTTACCCGAAGATTGCATAGCATCAGTCCTATCCCGTGTGTCACCTCAGGATGCATGTCGATCAGCAGCTGTGGCTACGTTTATTAGGAATGCTTTTGAGTCAGAGTTGTTATGGGATAAGTTTTTGCCACCAGATTATAAAGAAATCATAGCGAAAAGTGTGTGTCCTGTTACGTATAAATCTAAAAAGGAACTGTTTAAGCTTTCGTCCCCTCTTCTTATCGATGATGGCCTCAAGGTAATCAATTACTAATTATAAAGTTACTCATAGTAGTTAGACTCTTACGACTCACGAGTCGACTTGTACAGTTATAGTCAAAACACACCGAAAAAGTAACGAACTTGTAGGTTACTCGAAGTTTCTCCCGACTCTTAACATGACTTGCGAGTCGGGGTGTGACTCGGTGTAAATCAATGTTAGATGCAAACTCGTTCCAATAAGGAGAAAAACAAAGAATAGCATTTTCTATTTTCTTTATGATTTAATATTTTGGCCTTTCTATATCCTTTCTAGTTTTATATTATGTTGGCTATGTATTTGATTAATTATTAAACATATATACATGTTAAAGATATGTAAGTATTTGTAATAAATTAATAGTACCATGAGCCTGTCCTAGTCTTTTAGATCCTAAAATCGATTTTATGCTCTGATACCAAAAGAGGGGGTATGGCGGATTTTTTGGGTTTCCGTTAAACCACTGAAAATATATATATAAAATTTATGTACTATTTTGATTTACAAATCCTAATACTATTTCTATAGATAAATCTATATGAAAAATAATCTTAATATAAACATAGATTTTAAACCATATATATTGTTTAACACAAATATACATAGCCTAAAGAGAACTTACAATAATATGCACAGCAGATGAGGGGTATGAAGAGTGTACACAGCGGATGACTAAGACAAAATATTATTATTAACGATAGTGTTTTTTTAATGGTTTTTTGATGTTTTTGGTGGGATATAATATGAAGAACTTAAAGGGTTTTAAGGAGTTAAGGGATTAAACTAAGAGAATCGGATAGGAAAATTAAGCTGTCATATGAAAAACTTGATAATATTATTGATATGAAATTTTGGGGTGTTTTTTCGGTGTGTTTACAACTAAATGAAAGAGTGCCTTATATAGGCATCAAAATTCTAACTATACAATGGACGTTCCTATCTTGTAATTACAACGGACAATTTTGTCAACAAAAGAATCTAAATAATTACAAAGATACAAAAAAAAAAACTTTATAAAGAAAAAGCATCTGTCGGCCAAAGTATCTGTCGGCCAATTTGTGATTTATTGGTTTCTTTCGTCATTGCTGACCTCTGTCTTCTAGAAGTATTCTAGAAATCTCTGTGGGTATTGTCGATTGATACTGGAGAATACGTTTCGTCTTCCCTGTTTTCTACATGTTCTATATTGCTTATGTCTAATGAACTTAGCTGTTCACTTTCTCCTACAAGTGGTAGAAACATCATCCAGTGATGATGTGCTCAAATTTGAGTATAGTGACCTTCTGCTACTAATTTGTAATCGTGTCTAAGTCTTGGTTCTGTGTGAATAATAGGTGTCTGTTGTCCTTCTGTTATCCATCTTCTTGCAATCTTTATCTGTTCTTCTGGTTCTGCTATGATAATATCATCTGGGGAATATTGCCACCATTCTGTTACTATGTGGGTATCACAAAGCATTTTTCTTAATTCTTGCATGTGTTCTTGCTTATCACTAATAAAGATCTTTTTTCTTGCTGGTCTATACGTGTGACTTTCCATTTCTGGGAATGATGCAAAGATTTTGCATCCTATATAACCTGTGTTATCTGATGCGATATTTCCTGCTGTGATGACTAATCTTTCTCCTAATTTGTTTAAGAGAAGTTCTGTTTTGTAGCTGTATTTGAATTCTAAATAGTCAATCATACCATGGTGGTAAAATCTGACTATTTGTTCATCTGTCATACTTGTTTTATCTAGATTTATTTGAAGCATCATATGAGAAGATCTTGGACTATTCCATCTTTGTACTACTTTGACTCCTGTGTAGTGTTTTTCTTTAAAGGCTATATCTAATATCTCCATTTGTAGATCAAAGAGAATTAAAGGGAATTCTCTTCGAACCTTGTCTGCTACCATCTGCTCAACTTCTGGAAATTGTTCTAAGAGTGGTCTTAGAGTTTCTTGAAAAGGAACATCTAAGATTCTTGCTTTGAAACTGTTGAGATCTCTGTAAATGTGTGTATCTGTTTCTTTTTCTTTTTCTTCAAGTTTCTTTTGAAGAACTTCTAATTTTTCTAGAAGAATTTGTTCTTTTTCTTTTAAAACTTTATTTTCTGTTTTGTACAAAATAAGTTATGTATCCGTTTTTTGTTCTAGTAACTGTTGCTATAGTTTTGCAATAGTCTCTTCTTGAGCTTTTATGATTTGCTCAGGATGAGTCTGTGCAATTTTTGAAAAAGATTTAACTTCTTCAGGTTCTATGAAATAACTGTTTAAGCCAAAATGTTCTCTGGCTGACTGTAAGGCTTCTGTAAAATTGTAAAAACCTTTATAAAGAGGTTTTAAACATTGTATATGTTTTACAACTGTTTCCCATTTATGAAATATCCCAAGTTTTGATCCTCGGTATATTACATAATGAGTAAATTTTTTCTATTTCTGTTCAGACTGTTTTATGGTCTGTTCACTAAAGTAAATGCTTAAAGCATTTAAAATCTGTACTTTAAAAGATGCTGCATTTTGTACTGTTTGTACATGCCAAAGATTATCTAATAAACACTGTTGTTTTCTGTAAGTTCTATCCCTACAAGAGGTCTGAACTTTCTATTGCTGTCTATACACTTTTGAAGTGCATAATTTCCATAAAAGATTACGGAATCTATAGGCTGTGTAGTCTGTAACTATATAGGCTGTGACACATGTGAAAGGAGTTCCTGTTTCAAACTGCCTTCCTTGTGACATTTGATTTTTATATTGTTGATAATGTGATCTAGTTCTCAAATTTAATTGAGGACTAGGATATACTATTGGATTTTGAAACTGTGACTGTAACTGTGACTGTAGGATTATATCATCCAATCCCAAATTCTGTTCAGAGTTGAATGCTTTCATACTTGATTGCATTAACTTTTCTATTTTGTCACTGTCTGTTGATGATCCTTTCTTTAACTGTTTAGGCTGTATAAGTTTCCTTTTGCCTTTATCCTTTGGATCCATCTGCATTAAATAATCTGTTAATATTTCTAGATAGCATATCTGCTATGCCATTATTTTTTCCTTTAATGTGTTCAAAATTTATTTTGTAACCACATCCTTGTATAATATTCTATAGATTTAACCATCTTGTTCTATTAACCTTTTTACTTTGATCATTTCTTATAAATTTTACTATTGCTTCACAATCTGTTCTGACTGTAAATTCTTTATGTAAAAATATTTTGAATTTCTCTACTGCATTAATTAATGCCTGTATTTCAAAATCTAAACTTCTCCAGTTTGTTCCAACTTTATTAAAATTTCCAATTGTATATGAACAAATTTTTTCTGTATCTTTAGAACTATATTTATCAGGTTTGCAAAGAAGGACTACTCCCCAACCTTCTTTACATCCATCTACTTCTATAATTATGTAATTGTTACTAATGGTAACTCTAAAGGTTTAATCTTTTTTACTTCCTCTTTAATTAATTTTACTAGTTTTATATCTTCTGTATTAAAATGTCTTTGACCATTTTTATTTGTTTTACTATATAGTGGTCCTACTAATTTTGAAAGGTTTGGAATGAATTTTCTAGCATAATTTACTAATCCTAAAAATGCTTGAATTTGTTTAAGATTTTCAAATTTTTCCGGAAAATTTAATATTTTTGTAGAAATATGTGGCTGTAATTCTATTTTACCATTTCCTATTTCTAATCCTAAAAACTATATTTTTCTTTTGAATAATTCCATTTTTCTTTTTGAAACTACTATACCGTTCTTTTTAATTTCTTTGAATATCTGTTGTAAGTGTCTTTCATGCTCCTGCACTGTTTCACTGACAACTAAAATATCATCAATATAAACTAAGCAAAAATCATATTTAAGAAAAATACTGTCCATAAATCTTTGGAATATAGAGGGTGCATTTTTTAATCCAAAACTAAGGACAATCCATTCAAATTGACCTTCTGAGCATGTGAAGGTTGTCCATGGTTTAAAGCTTTCTTCTAACTGTAATTGATTATATCCTGATTTTAAATCAAATTTTGAAAATACTTTTTTCTTTTGTATAAGATTTATTAAGCTGTCTTTATTTGGAATATTATACCCATCATCTTCAGTGTTATCATTTAATCTTTTATAATTGTATACTATTCTTGCTTTTCCTCTTTTAATTTCACTATGATAAATTTCTTACTACAAATGCTGCTGATCTATGAGGACTTTTAGATTTTCTAATTAATTTCTGTTCTAGCATTTCTGGTATTTGTTTTCTAAATTTTTCTTTATCTAATGGACTATATTCTATGTTTGCTGTTCTAATTATAATGTTTGTATTTTTTAATTTAAATTTACAACAATATTTAACTGTTGATTTCTTAATATCTTCACCTATTAATCCTATTTTTTCTAAATGTAATATTATAGGATAATTTATACTTTTACTAACATCTTTCCCTTTTTCTAATTCATGTGACATGAATTCTGTTAATAATTTTATTGTTTCATTTTCTACTTTTGGTGAATTTTTATTTTGTGTTTTCAAAAATTCTAAATTTCCTTGTCCACCACTTTTCTATGCAAACTCTGATATCTGTGTATATCTAACCGTAGGGTAACTATATGTGTGTTTACTGAGTGTTATGAGGTTTTTAGAAATTGTTATTGATCCCTGTAAGTTAAATATAAAATTTAATCCTATAACAAAGTCTCTTGATCTTATATTTTCTGGATTAATAATTAACTGTGGCATTTCATATTTTATACTATAATTTCTTGAAAAGTCTAAAAACTGTATTTTTGTTTGTTCTAGACAATGTGTAATAGGTATTATCCTATCTTCTATTGTTCTATTGTTTAACCTATAAGGTAATTTCTTATGATACTGTTTTGGTATTAAACTATAAGATATTAAACTTTTTGTTGCTCCTGTATCTAATATTCCTGTTAGATCAAAGAATATATTATTATCTATCCATAATCTACATTCTAACTTTATCATAGTGTTTCCATTATTATCTGTATTTGTTTGTAAATATATACTTTCTTCTGGAATTAATTCACTCATTTGAGTTATCTCTTGTTCTACTTGTTTCTTTTTATTTATTAATTCTTCTAGATCTTTAAGTTTTTGTTCTATTCTTTCTATTTTATAATCATGTAATTCTGTTTTTACTTATAAGAATTTTAATTTATTATTGTATGTATTCGTACTTATATTTTCTTGTACTTGTTGTTCTTCCATATCTATGTTAAATATTTCTCTATGGCATAAACAACATATTTCAATAAAACAATTTGCACACTATGATCTTTTTTCTATACTTGGCCATTTTCCACATATATAACATTTTATATGATTACTACCTCTCCTACTTATCCATTTATGTTGAGTACAATCCTTTTGCTCTGTATTAACATATGTATATGTAACTTTTGCTATTTCTTCATTATCACTATATATACTATAAACTGATTCATTATTTGAGTCTCATGCTTCTACTAATTCTATTTCATATTCTCACTAATTCTATTTCATATTCTCCTATTTGTTCTACTAAATTACTTCTTTCTGTATTTTTACCTCTATCTGGACATTTGTTTGCTAAATGATTTTCATTTCCACATATAAAACATCTACATTTTCTTGTTTGTGGTTTTCTAACATATTTATTTTTATTATATGGTTTATATTCTTTTCTATATGTAGTGCTTTTTCTTAATTTCTTCTTTTTATCATAATGTCCATAAGCCTGTGGTGTATAAATTGCTGTTTTACAAAATGCAAACGCATTCTTTCTAATTTGTTCTTGTAATGCTAATTCTTTGCATTTTCCTTCTAATATTTGGAAAGTATGTGTTATTCTTGGTCCTAAACCTAAATCTTGTGTGTTACCATATGCTTGATTCCATGATTCTTGTATGGTTTTTCCTAAATCTCCTGGTAGTTTAATAAAATATTTATCACATAAATCATTATTAACTGCTTGACCTGTTTGTGCTAATAATCTAATAAAATCTTGAGTATATTCATTAATATATTTCATATTTGCTATACTTAATTGTTCTAAATTTCTAATAGCTGAATCTTGTAATAAGGTATTATTTTTTGCTGGGTCTACTCCTAATATTAATGTTCTAATTTGAGAAGTAAAATTAAATGGATTATCTCCCATAGCTTTTAAGTTATTAATTTCTTCTGGGTTTTTGGCTTTTTTACTTTGCCATATTCCTAATGCTGTTGGTCCTAAGGTTGTTTCTAAATATGCAAACATATCCATACCATCTCTTTTATTAGTTTCCCACATTCTAACTACTGTTTGTTCCCATGCTAATACTTCATCTGCCCATAATTGTGGTTTTTGACTTTCTATTAATAACATACTACCACTATATATATTTCCTATTGGTAATCTATTGCCTTTTCCTACTAAATTTGATTCTCCTGTATATGCTACAGATGGTGCAGTCCAAGGTTCTCTTCCTATATGTGTTGTGTAGGATGTCGATGGTCCTGTTAAAGTCCAATCTTCTACCTTAGTTCTTTTGTATTGTGGAGGCATATGTGTATCACCTACTAGAGTTTGTTCTTGTTTATAGAAATCTGATATCATAATTTTACCTTGTGATATATCTTTAGCTAATGGTAAATTAAAATATTCTTGTAATTTATTATAACTTTCTTCATATGTTAATCCTAATTCTGTCATACATTCTATTAACATATCATCTATCTCTTCTTGTATATTAGATTCTGTAAATTTTCTATCTATTATTTGATCTATGGTTTTAGTTGTTTCATTTGTTATAAAAACTGTTGTCTCTTCCTCGTTTTCTAAATATTCAAATAGACTATAATCACATTCCTCTTCTTCAAATTTATTAAATCCTATATCTAAAATATTTTCATCTTCTTCTTCTGTGTCATATATTGGTTCTGTACTATATTCTTGATTCATATAAGTATATTCCTCTTTTTCAGAATTATTTTCATCTTTAGGTGTTTCTTTTTTATAATTAACAAATCTAAGACTCTGTGATCCATGTAATCCTTCATATATATATAACTCTGTTGAGGTACTAAAACTTCATTATTCTGTTCTTTTAATTCATTTAAATTTCATTCTAATCCTGCTAATTCTTCTGGATCTATTTTAACTGGGTCTATCATTTTTATTGATTTAGAAGCTATTGTATTAACTATTCCTTCAATATTTATTTTATATTTCATACCTGATCTATTACTGGCTTTAGCTAATACTCCAATACTAATTACAATATTATTACCATCATAATTTTCATATCATTTGGTTTGTAATGCTATTTTAATATTTTGTAAATCTTTTATATCTTTTAATATATCAGGTGCACAATAAAATAAAGCTGTATTTTGACTAAGGTCTACTTCCATTCCCGAAATTATTGCCTTTTTTATCTCTGCTTTCTAACTTTTATCTAAAAATAATGCTAATAATTTAGTTCCTAGATTTTTTCTACCTAAAGCTTTTACTCCTATAACTACTAAACCTATATGTGAAAAGTATTTTCTTGATTGTTTTATTTTTTGTATAGTTTCTGGGGCAAATAAATCTATAGTGACTGTTTTGTCTACTACCCTTAAGCTTTCTTCTCTAGTACTTCTAATGACTGATGTATTAACATTTAATAATCCTACTTGATATAATATTTTAGGATTTAATATTTCTAATTGATGTTGATTATATAAATCAATATTTCTATCTAAATCTATTTCTTCTTCTAAGTGTACTGTGGTTTGTGATATACTGTTGGAACTAGATCCTTTTCTAATTATTTTATTTAAGAATGAATCTGACGAAATAGTATCATATATATTACTTGTCGATGCTCTAGATTCCCGTATAGTGCGACTTTTACCTAACAAAGGTCTATTATTCATTTTCTTGGCATCCAATGTTTATACGGCTGTTGTTTATTATTAACTTTAATATCGTTAATTTTTAAATTATTTAAAGCTTTTGTGAGTTTATCAACGTCACTTTCTAACTCTTTACTAACTTCTTTGTCTTTTACTAATTTGTCTAATTTTTCAATTGATCACGTATGTAGTGACATACACATTATATATATATATATATATATATATATATATTATATTACTTCAAGGAAGTGGATGGCAACTGTTATTAGACAGACACCCACCAACACATTCTATCTATAAATAACCTCATGAGGTAACACATATGGAGGATCATGAGAGAAAACATTATTAAATCTCTCTCCCTCTCACATCATACAACAATCAACAGAACATCACATGGGATACCATCCAATCCCTCATATTCTCTCATATACATATAATACATATTAAATGTCTAACTTGATAATACATTCACTTCACTTCATATGACAGATTCACCACACATATCATGAGGTGAACTACATTACATTCGATCACACATACAAAACAAGTGAACCATGTTTCACTCACTCATCCTTCTAGAGCAACAAGAAACACATCTTTCTCGCTTTAGGACAGCCATTGCCACCTTAGGCTCGTGAAGAGCTTGTTAGGTTCGCACTGTATATTCAGGAGATGCGATGGTTGTCGCGGTTAAATCCGTATCGTCACTGAGCCTGTCATTTCATGCTCAAACAATATCACTTTCCCATGAGAAGTGCTTATCCTCCCATCCAATAGATAAAAAGGATGAAGAATTTTCTAAATATTTAGCCAAGCTTATATGCTTACTTTGGCTTGCTTCAGGGACTTACACTTGAAAAGGGAATGTACTCTCATCCAATAAATGAGAAAAATAAAGACTTTTTTACGCATACATTTATCGAGAATTTTTACGCATACATGGTATGTCTTGCCTTTAAGGTACTTGGGTTTTTATAATCTGGATCGGAAGTTGCTTAAAGGAAGAGTTTTTTCTTCATGCTTTAGCATTTGGCTTCCGTAATATCATTCAGAGTACCCTTTCATTTTGATTTATCTATTGAGAGTTGCTTGAACTCCATTTTTATGACCATTCTTAAAAACCAAATGATGCTTTCATCAGTAATAAAGTTGGAATGCATGAGCATGCCAATTTTTATCTTTTATTTTTGAACCTAATTTTGTTCAATTTTTGATCATGAGGGTAAAGTTGGGATGCATGATCAAACCAACTTTTATATTATCCAACGAAGTTGGGATACATGATCAAACCAACATTTGTCTCTCTCTTTTTTTTTAAAAAATTATTATTTATATATGTACAAATGTATTAAATATACATCCGCATGAGAATATGAGCATTCAGCCATTCATATTAGTTGAACATGCACATATCTATCCAATAAAATAATGTGTAACTATTAGTTGATGAAGTTAACCGCCAAGGCAAGAGATTGTCTGTGCTTTTTGCACTTGTCATGGCCCTTCAAGATTTTCAAGCCTTCCACCATGCTTAGGCATGAGCACGGGTTGAAACCCGACCCGACCCGGCTAAACCCGTGATCCGGGAATGCATGAAAACCGAACCCGTGAATGTTTGTCGGTGTCATCCACATTGATTTCTTGTACTAGCCTCAAAGGCTTACGGATGTATCTAACCTTATTCTAGCTTAATTGGCTCTTGCCTTGGATTCTATGTGCTTAACTTAGTTAGCTCTTGGCCATTTTGCACTTGGATCTAGATATTATTGTGTACAACGTTTTACCAGCTAGTTATTCATAGCCTACCAATAGCAAAATCCTCGATAATTTCGTTGATTCGGCCAAAAAAGAATTAATATAGTGAAACTACATTTTGAAATTGTTTTTCTTGCAGAGTAATCCAAATAGTGTTGTGTGCTTATACCGAATGGCGTCATGTAATGTTCCGTTTGGTCCTACTAGGGATCTTAAACAAATCTCGAAGCACCTTCAAGGTTGGCTTTCTTTCTAGCTAATTATCTATATACTCTTTTATATATACATATAATATATATCATATTATAATGTATGTATGATTGAACTTTATGGTTGAATTGAAAACTGGTTTCTCAGATCTACCTTGTGAAGGTGATGTGTGGTTTGAATATGCCTTGGCTTGTGCATGTACAATTCTTTCTCATAGTCCCATACATATGAAAAGAAGGATACTTATGTTTGTTGCAAGGTATGTAATTCTATGCTTAATTGTTTCACCACTTCACCAGCTTATTTGTGTGTATATATATATATGTACTAGGTATTTTACCCGCACAGTTATTTAAAAATTTTGTTCTATAATTAGTTAATATCTTGTTTATTTTGTAGATACATATATAAAGATAAAACACTGATAAATACATAAATGAAAATCGTCAAATGTTATTAAAGTTAATAAATGATGATATTGAAGCTAATGTATAGATTTATTAGGACGACATTGGCGTTAAAATCCAAGAATCAAAAAGCTAGTGTTAAATTTAAATGTAAAACTTGACCTCATTGAGGGCCTTAGTGTCTTAAGGGACGCAGGTTCGATTCTTGCCAAAGGCAAGTCTGAGATTTGTAGCTAACTATCGATGCAGAAAACTCGGCATGAGGGTTTCTCGCAGGTACCAATGTGTTACATGGGATCAAGGGTTCCTATCGATCTACCCATTTTTTAATCTAAATGTAAAACTTATACAATAACACACACACACACACACACACATATATATATATATATATATATATATATATATATAGTGAAAAGTTACTTTAGGAACCCCTAAAAGGTTAGGAACCTTTAGGAACCCTTTAAATTCAATCTCAACCATTAAAATTGTTGATCAATGGTCCAAATTAATTGTGGCATTTTTGTAAATAGTTAGAACTATTATTTTCTTTTTTAATTTTAAAAAGGGTATAATAGTCTTTGTACTAATTAAAAAAATTTATTCTTTTAATTTTATAACTCTAAAAATCATCCATATATTCAATTTTTTTTTCATTTCACTTTCACAAAACCAAATCACATTCAAACACACACACACACAAACCCTAGAGCACACATCCAGCCGTCGCCGGAATCGCGACCACCGTTGCCGCCGGAATACATAGCACCGCCGCCGTCGTTTACCCTAACCCCAAAACAATCCGGCCGACGGATTGCTTTCCACCACCGCCGCCGTAGGAATCAACCCGCCGCCCCCCGTTTTAAACCTACGCAACCACCGGCGAATTTTATTCTACACCACCGCTGTCGTAACCGTCGATGATGTCTTTACCCGCCGCCGCCGCCGGATACATCAAGACAGTCTTTTTCGCCGTCGCCGTTGCCGTCGAAAATGTGTGATATGTGTATATAACAGATTGTGTATATAACAGATCCATTTCCACATATCACAGATCCACATATCAAAATATCGTTGTAATAGCCGCCGCCGTCAGAAACATCAAGACAGTCTTTTCCGGCGATATGTGTATATAACAGATCCAGCCCGTTTTAAAACCCCCATTTTTTTCCTTCTTTTAAACAGATTATTGTTACCAATCCTTGTGAAAATGGGATGTTTAAGGGATTTTTTTTTATGTTTTTGATATATTTTTTTTTAGTTCATGGCTGTATTTTTTGTTTAATGATTATTTGTAATCAAATATGTTTTTGTTTTTGGATTCTGTACGGATTATTTGTATGTTTCTTTGTAAATTGTTTTTTGAGCATACGTGTATGATTGTATATTGTATGTATGTGTTTGTATTTTTTGTTGGATCATATGTGATTTCTGGCGAGATTTTATAAATGATCACATGTGATTTCCGGCTAGATTGTAAATAAACGTATGTGATTTTGTAAATTTTTAAAGTTGGGCATATATGTATGATTTTATATTAAATTTCCGGCAAGATTGGATCATATGTGATTTTCCGGTGACATTGGATCACATGTGATTTTCCGGGGTGTTTGGATCATATGTGATTTCCGACAAGTTTGGATCATATGTGATTTTCTGACGAGATTGGATTATATGTGATTTCCGGCGAGATTGGATCATATGTGATTTTCCGGCGAGTTTGGATCATACGTGATCCCCTTAAAATTTAAGGAAATTAAAAAAATGTTATATTTATTAAATTTTATAAAATAAAAACAAAAAATCGATTTTACCATTCTACCCTTGGTCAAAAGAGTTCATAAAGGTTCCTGACCTTTTTGAGGTTCATGAAGTAATTAACTTTACCCTATATATATATATATATATATATATCTTTATCTTTACTTATCTTATAAAAATTATAGCCCCCTTATATTTAGAAATGTTGAAATTTTCTACATACGATATGACACAAATACCCTCCTCTTTTATTCACTAATTTAAACATTTCCACTTAATATACCTAAAATACCATTAATAAAATAATTTACAACATCTATCCCTCAACTCTTAAAATAATTACAATACCTCATTTTACATCAATAGCTTACACTACTCTTCGTCACCACCACCAGTCGCCGGCGTCACCACCACACCGCCGTTACCGCCACCACCGCCATATTACGCGGGTACCATGCTATATATATATTTACAAGTAAAGTAGTGAAGCAAGAACCAAATACCACCAAGTTTAATTCATATATTATTTGGACCATGTATATATCTTTTTTATTTTTTGTACCTAATACATTTTAATTAACATTATAAAAAAAATTTATGTGGTTCATGGACACTCCCAGACACCCGTAGGTCCGCCCCGGCCTGTGAGTAATTAGCATTTTGTGATGGATGTAACATATCATCATATGCACTTCTTTTGTATTAATATACAAGAAGCAACCACCAGATCGACTAGATTTTAGATTTAGATGAACTTATACCATGGTTCTCCAAATGAACTCCAACTCTCATCCTCTCCATGTTACCCATGTCAAAAGCCAAACCATAATCATCAACAGGTTATATACACTCTTCCACTCCATAGCTATAGCCATCCTTATCTACTACAGAATTTCCTCCATTCTTGCTCTATGCCACACAAAAACACAAGTACCATTCATTCCTCATCTCTTAATCTTCGTCTCCGAATTCATACTCTCATTTATATGGCTTCTTAGCCAGTCATTCCTATGGCGGCCAATCACTAGAAATGTGTTCCCGGAGAGGTTGCCAGAAGATGACCAACTTCCATCAATAGACGTGTTCATATGTACAGCGGATCCACAAAAAGAACCGCCACTTGGGGTTATGAACACGGTTTTGTCAGCTATGGCTTTAAATTACCCAGTTGGGAAGCTTTCGGTTTATCTTTCTGATGATGCGGGTTGCTCGGTGACATTGGAAGCCTTGCAAGAGGCTTGGAAATTTGCCAAGATGTGGGTGCCGTTTTGCAAAAAGTATGGTGTAAAGACAATTTGTCCGGAGGCTTATTTCGCTAGAGGGGAACTTGATAACAAGCAGGTTTTGGTCATGAACAACGACGAGTTTGAAGCTGAGAAAGATAGGATTAAGGTTTGTCTCCTTATCATGCTCTCACATTTTCGTGTTGTTTCTTTTCTATTGACAATAATAAAAATTAAGGTTTTTTTTTCGTGAAAAATACGATCGATATGCTGAAAGTATTAGGATCCTGTGAATTAGAGCTAGTCGTTTATTACAACAACGAAATTCAATCATGCAAAGAACGAGGTATTAGGGAGGGCTGATATAATAGACGGTCGATTATTAACTGTTTATTTTTTTTTTAACGGCCAATTAACAAACAGAATCGCCCAGGTATTCCGTACGGAATGACCCATTGGCTAAAGGTCACTACTTAGCTGGGCAATCCAGCCACACGGAGCCCTTAGACACCCCAAGTTACTCCAGATCCGGAGAAAACCCAATAACCCGCCCGCCCTTAGGTACGGCGACAAATAATTATTGATAAAACCCGCTTGCTTCAAGGTCTCGAAGAGTCAAGATCTCCTATCATCAACTACCATGCCAATTGAGCTAAATCCAATTGACTACTTCAGTATTTGAATAAAGTTAATTGATTACTTGCATGATCGAGACAGCTGGAACCGTTGTAAATCGATCACTCGAAAGCGTCAAAAGTCGTTAGAAATTAATATGATCTCAACAGGTCACAAGAAATTATTTGTTATCACATATATGTTTGTACAATGTGTTGATCAGTTTCTGTATTGTATTCGAGTACGTAAATGTGTTGCTTTTTAAATTGGCATGAAAACGAATAAATGGTTGTTTTGATGCATGTATCGTGTAGGAGGAGTACGAATTATTTGTTCGGAAAGTGATCAAGATTTCAGAAAGCGAAAGTTGCGTATCAAACAAGGACCATTCTGCTGTCGTGGAGGTAAACATCAACTTAATTGTTTTGAGTACAATAATAATATCTACCTTCCAATAATTGGACTTGTTGACTTGATTTGTCTCTGCTTATTGAAATCATCATTGGTTTTTATTAATCACGCTATTATTATACTAGGCAGGATTCACTCTAAGATGTGGTTGGTAATTATGTTTTCTCACCAAAAGTTTTAGCTTCAAAATCTCTTTTAGATAAATATTTTAAGGTGTATTTTAAAGATAACCAAGAAAATGGTCAAAAACAGTCACATGATTATCCCAATTATACTAATATTTGTGCCATAGAAACTGGTTAATTGGATTTCAGAAACCGGTAGAACAACCGGTCGCTATAACTATTGGTGTCATAGAAATGGTTTAATAAGAATAAAGACTAGTTCCATTCAAACTAACCATTTTCTATTCTTTATTCCTGCTTTGATCATAGATTTCCCGCCAAACTCATATTCTTTTTCTTTTATAATATCAAAAATCTACATCCTAAAACTATCAATTTTTAACCGGAACATTTATTTTGAAAAAAACATGTTGCTTTTAATCAAACCTTACCACCAAATTTCTCAACCAACTGTTATATAGAAAACTTCCCAACAATCAAATATCACAACCAAAACCAACACATTTTCCATAAATTAAACAAATTTAAAGTTCTTAAAAAGTCATATATAAAATTCTAATACTGAAGTGAAAGTTCATTACATAGTCCAGAGTATAATTGTCAGGAATCGAGTGCTCATAAGGTCTCACATCATCCCAAGGGTTCTACAAATATATATAAAAGTTTAACATTATTAATCTACATACTAACTAAAACAAGATTCTGTAAAAGCTATCTAGACCCCAGAACCTATCCTGAAAACTTTTTCTCGTCCCTCTCTCTTCATTTAATATATTTTTTTCCTTTTCTTTTTTTAACCTATTATTTAAGTTTTTCATTTTTATTAACATTATCATTTAATTTAATTATATTCTTTTAAGATTACCTAATAGATTTAGATTATTACATAATTATTGATTTTGTATATTTAGAAATTGTATTATTTTTTAATTTATTATAAATTTTGAATATTTCCTAACTATAATTGTAACTGCATTATACGCGTTGATGAATAATTTATCAAACTTTTAAAAGTTTAAAAATAACTATAATGTTGAAAGACAAAACACGGCAAGGGGTGATAGCGTCCGACTTCGTCGACCGCTGTATTTGAACAGTATTTGGTGGTGGTGTATGAGATCCATTAAATTTTTATTTTTGATTTTACAAATAAATATTGTATATATATTTTTATAAATATTTAAATTGGTGCTGAATTTATTTTATTGCTTAAATACATACAAATTTCTTATTATATGACTATTATTTTCCGTCTCCTCTTAATATATGACATTGATTATTATGATTTATTTATAAAAAATATTACAAAAATACGTTAAGTACTGTATTTGCATTTTGAGTGTTTCATATAAAAGCTAAAACTTTGTTTTTTTTTACCTTTTGTTTTGTTTTTGTTTTGATTTTTATTATTCTCATGGTGATTTGTGTTAAAAAAATATATCAAATATAAAATGATGACACTATTCATATTTTTAAAGATAATATTAGACTACTTTTTTTCATCAACCATTTATTCATTTTTTATGTGCTTTTTAGTTTTGTTTCTAACTAATTTTTTTTTTCCTATTTAATTTTAATACTTATTATGTTATACTGTTATTTAGATGTTGAAACTTGTTGTTTGTTGGTCGTTATCTTCTTACTCATTTACTGTTTGATAATAGGTGTAAAGCGACATGTAAAATTAAGAAAAGTGATCGTGAATGCATTTGGCCATTTTTAGTAGTTATATATGATCATAAGGATCTTTTTTTGGAACGGCTACTTTATTAGATTATTTAAAGCTTAAAAGGTTGAAAAGAACTCAACCAAACAAAAACAAAGTCATTACATCACAAGGAACGTGTTTTTGAGCTACTTTATCCAAGACATACTAGACTTTATACATCTACCAGGTTACTAATAAAAAGAAAATTTTACAACTTAATGAAACAACACTTCGTTCATTTGATTATAATGATATTTTATATCGTGTTGTAGTGATGTACTAAATGATAATTTTTTTCAAATAAATAAGTTTATTCGATTATTTTTTTCTTTTGTTGCGATTTGTTAAACTATTTCTATAACAATATATTGAAACTACCCAAATAAGACGAGACCTAAGACTAGTTACTTAAATATATAAGGAAACCAATTGCAAGAACCAAATTAACTATTACAAATTACAATTCATATGAAATTACTTACAAAAGCTGGGAAAGCATGTTGTTAAAATCCCACAAATTTGTATATCCAATGCATAACATAATAACCACATTCCCAAGTCGATTCTTGTTGTTGGACTTCAATTTTAGTAACAATTATAGTATATATGTGTGTGTATGTGTGTTATTCAAATTATACATTCGACGTACAAATGTTTGTACATGTATACCAAACCTGATGAACCCGACTGACTCAAATCAATTTGGGTAAAACAGGTTGGGTTGTTATTTGGTTAACCTAGATAACATATTTCCTTATTATTAAATGTGTTCCTTTCATTAGTTATTATTTACTTATGACATGTATAGTCATAAATTTGAGTTAAAAATATGCAAAGATAAAAAGGTCTCATCTGTTTACCATTCACTAAGTCCCCCACAAATTAAAAAAAAAAAGTCAGGGATTTTTTTTTAACCCATTCCTTGCATGATTTAATGAACTGTTCACTACTTTGTGTATGAATGATCCCTTAAATCACTATTTTGTTACAAAGTTGATTATTTTCACAATTAAATGATTAAAGTACTCTTGGTGTCCCAATTTTGTTGTGATTAAACCGATAAACGAATAAGTTTTTTCTTATTTTGGTTATTTATTGGTAACGACACTCTACAGGCCTGACTTAGATATGGGACGAAGTGGACGACCGGTCGAGGTTTGATTTTTTAGTGGGACTGATTTTTCTAATTTTTTTAAAATGTATATATATAAAAATTATATATGTAATTAACTAAGCTCATTTCAAATCTTTAATAATCATCCAAATATTAAACCATATAATTTACGCCACATAAAAAGCCCACTCACATATCTTTTGTGGATAGAAAATAAATAAATAAATTATAAGACGCCTCTGCAAAACAAACCTACAACTACAAGCAGATGTCACTTTCACAACTTTGCTCTCTTTTCTTTATTCATTGGAAAGGTACTAGTATTTCTTTCTTTTATTTATGGGGATAACATATGCTTCTAGTAGCATATTCATACATGCTTCTCCCCTCATAATCTTTAAATTTTTTTAAAATATTTAACCATGTGATTGAATTCAATGTGAGAGGGAGGTAGAAGCATATATGTTATCCCCTTTATTTATTGGAAAGATCAACAATCAAATAATATAATATAACATATATATCATTAATTAACAAAACAAGCAAGCAAACGTGTGCAATTTATGTATTTTCTTGAACGGATATTATTATTTTAGAACCAATAGAATTTTTTTTATTCTTTTTAGGTTCTAGATTTTAGATTTTATTTAGTTTTATGTCTTTAAATTGTTTATTGTTATTTATGTTATTGTTTGATTGTATATCTCTAAATATTTTTCTTTAGGTTTTAAGTTTTGTTTTTGAATTTATTTTGTTTTATTTGTATTCTTAAATTGTTAATGTTACTATATATATCATAATGTACGAATATAGATTATGTTAATTGATATAACTTAGAAATAAAATTGGGTTTTTTGAATTTATATTTGATTGCTAATAGTTTTAACTTTAGGTTTAATCTTTTGATTGTTTATATAATATAATTTGTTGCGTCTAGTATATGGGTCTTTTCTTTCTGGATCGTCTTAGGTTCATAAATCCTTAAAGACCGACACTCTTCGATTCACGTGTACTCCGTACAAAATCTTATTGGGATATTCTTGTGACTCTTTTCAAATCATTTTCCTGATCATTTTAACATGTTAATATACATAGGTTTCAGCTTGAGACGTTCTGTGAAGATATCAGCACGTGTAACCACTGGACCAGTTTAATAATGATTCCTACTTCGTTAAGATTCTAACGTGTAAATGATTAAATCAAATTTATATAAAAGTAATAATATATAATAAATAGTTTCTTTTTTTTTTTAAGGTGTGAATTATCATTTTCAACTGATTTTAAGATATTAAATGCTTGATTGAAAAAACTAAATTATATGATGAAGAATCCTTCCAAAACTACAAACACACAACGAATTGAACGACATACAATATTGTTTTGCAGGTGATGTTTGATGAAAGCAGACGCGATCAAAGACAAGTGCCTCTTCTTGTTTATGTTTCTCGTGAAAAGAGACCCTCTTATCCTCATCATTTTAAGGCGGGATCCCTCAATGCCCTTGTACGTATATTCCTCGATCATTTGTCTCCACATGTACACACAAATTAAATATACATATCGTATCGATATGTTAATATAACAGCTAGGAACGAGAACACTAACACAACGATTCAATGAATATATGTTTGCAGTTGAGAGTGTCGAGTCTGATAAGCAATTCAACGTATATACTAGGCTTGGATTGTGACATGTATTGCAATGACGAAAATTCAGCACGTCAAGCTATGTGTTTCCATCTAGACCCCAAGTTATCTTCTTCCCTGGCTTTCGTCCAATTCCCACAAATGTTTCATAACATCAGTAAACATGATATCTACGAAAGTGAGTTGAGATGCACATTCAAGGTAAATAATTTCTTAGTTTAGTTCTATCTCAAGTTGAATTGATCATCCTTAAAAACTGTCGCATTGCCATTGACAGATTACATGAGTAATATCGCATTGACGACACGATGGGCATTGTATATAGCATTTTTAATTTCTCACGTACTTATTTGTATCTGTCTTGCTAATGAATCTGAATAAAGTAGACGTTGTGGCTTGGGATGGACGGAATCAATGGACCTTGTTTGTCTGGAACTTGTTATTATTTAAAAAGAGAAGCAATATTGTATGAGCTACCTTCAACGCCAAAAGGTTAGTGATGATCGATCAGTGTTGTAACAAGACAAGTGCACATAAACAACTCTTATCTTCGCTATTTTGTGTACATGACATAGTTGATCACAGTCATGTTTTGAGACCTTTTTTTTGGCATTGCTAAATCGGCTCTTAATTAGGGGAATGTAAAATGTTTATGATAAAAAAAAAAGTATAAGTTGAATTTAAGCTCTACATTTTTTTTTGTACCCTTTTGATTTATTGCTGCTTCTTTGATCTGATGTTCCAGACACCAGCTTAGAGAAACTCAAGCAGTCTTTTGGCTCATCTATCGAGCTCATCAAATCTCTTCAATTGAAACACAATGCAAAAACGGAAATTGGCGAGAACTTGACTAGTAGCTTGTTGCAAGAAACAATGTTTTTAGCCTCTTGTGTATATGAGAATGACTCAAAATGGGGGATTGAGGCAAGTTTTTTTTGATGCAAATGCTAGTTAATTGGATGCTAATGTAAAACACTTTAATAACAAGAAAACACGAGGCCGGTCTGCAAAAGTTGTAGATATATGTTACCAATCTATTAATTAGTGTACTCTTATTGTGTGTTACATTGCAGGTTGGTTTTAGATACTTCTCTGTCGTTGAAGACTACTTCACAAGCTTCAATATGCATGGTAAAAATTGGGTATCAGTTTTCTATATGCCGTCACGACCATCTTTCCTCGGAGCTGGCACAACAAGTCTAAACGATGTTTTGTATCAAGGTACTAGATGGACTGCAGGGTTGATTGAAGTTGCACTTTCGAGGTTCTATCCCCTTATATATGGACCATCAAGAATGCCTATTCTTCAAAGCTTTTGTTATGCGTGGTTGGCTTCATTTCCTCTGGCTTTCATACCATTGTGGATTCTAGCCACTATTCCACAGCTCTCCTTGCTCTACGGTGTCACCATATATCCTGAGGTCAGGCGACATAACAATTGGAAAAAATCCATTCCTATAGATCTTTATACTTAGAATTTTTTTTATAATGGAAATCATTTCATTTCCTTTAAATATAGAGGATCAATATTCATCCTCTAAAACAATTTTTCATTATAATATATTTGTTTATTGCAAAAGGTTGATGTGGTAAGACATAACATAAATATAAAGTATGATTTTTGAGATGCAATTTAATTTAGAAGAAAGATATGCTATAAAGATACTATTTTTCTTCTATATTTAGAGATTGAGATAAAGTTATGGTTGGAGATGGTCTAAGTGACAAAGTGTCACTAGTTTTCCTAGTAAAATTAAATAAGGCTTTTCGATAAAAGGTGCCACCAAAAATCTAATAGAACGATGTACTTAATCTAATATCGATTTTGATAACGCTTATGTTAACTATATATATATATATATATATATATATGCAGGTTAAAAACTTCTTCTTCCTCGTCTTTCTCTATGTGTTTGTATTATCAAATTTACAACACTTGAGAGAGATCCACTCTACAGGAGCATCCCTCCAAGCATGGAAACATGAGCAAAGGGTATGGATGATGAAGGGAATCACATCTCATCTTTATGGAAGCATTCATGCAATTATGGAAAAACTTGGTGCAAAAGAAGCAAATTTCCTACCAACAAATAAAGTGATTGATGATGATCAAGAACAACTATATCAAATGGGCATATACAATTTTCAAACTTCAAGTATGTTTCTTGTCCCCCTCTCTTCTTTGATCATCCTCAATCTTCTAGCGTTTGTAGCGGGGATCGCTAAAATGACGTTTCAAAAAGGACACATCAATGAGATCTTCATACAAACTTTCCTCTCGTTTTACATTACTTTGATGGGTTATCCGGTGCTCGAAGGTATGATGATAAGGAAGGACAAAGGAAGAATTGCACCGAGTGTAAGTTGCTACTCTGTTGTATTTTCTATGATTATATTGTCCTTTGGAAAACTTCTTGCAACGTATTAATTAGTTGCTCGTAACACCAAAGAAAAATAAGCACAAATCCAGATTTATAGATAAGATTTGCTATTAAAGATGTACTTTATTAGAATCGTCACTACTACTAGTGTACGTATTGTTATTGTCATATCAAATGTGATAATTAATTAATATGATGACTGATTAGTTGCTGTTAGAAGATTTGATTTATCTTAGTCCAATTGTCATGGCTCATATATGTGTTTCGGCCCGGATATAAACGGCATTGGTCTAAATAATCTGTCCCTCCTCGTAAACACTTGGACTGCCAAGCCCAATAGTGAAACCAAAGCCCATTTTTTAGTTTGGATATTTTCCGTAATAATTATATATATATATGGTTGGTAGAACAAAGAGAAAAAAATCAAATGAACATGCAATCTAAGCCATCAAAAATCAAAACTCTTTTAATCTTAGCCATCTAAATTAAAAGTCAAACTTCC